>VZRX01005587.1:0-24701 GCA_013398075.1 Notiomystis cincta | reverse complement strand
ATGGGGCTCTGAGCAACCTGGGATAGTGGCAGGTGCCCCAGCTCATGGCAGGGGGCTGGAACGAGGTGGTTTCTGAGGTCTCTTTGAAGCCAGGCCATTGTGTGACACACGAGGCAGGGCTGGTGCCAGGCAGAGCCCCTGGGCAGCAGCACTGGCACAGGGTCACACCAGCTCTTCCCTGGCTCCGTGTCCCCTTCCCTGTGTCCATCAGGAATCTGTGTACCACTGGCCTCGTGTGGATGGGCCCAGCACGTCCCAAAAGGCACACACTGCACAACTTTTTAAATCAGGGGTATCCCTGCGTGTGAAAGGCACTGTTTGCAAAGAAGATTACAGCCTGAACTAGTAGGGAAAACAGGAAAAGCTGGGAGCTCTGTATTTTGTCACAACTTTTATTTATCTGAAGAAAATGCTCACGTTCTTTATGTCCTCAGGGCACCCATCAGTGCCCCAGTTCCAGCACTTGCTGTATCTCCTCAGGGAAACCCTTGAAGCCATATGCTTCACTTGCTGTTCCTACATTTCTGTGTGCCTAGGAGTTGGTAGTAGTGGTGGTCCCTATCCTTTCTGCTGCTTTATTCCATGTTTCATTTGCTTTTTATGCTTTTTTCCAAATGAAAAAATGACTGTTGCACTCCCCAGCTTCCCTCTTGCTCAACATTAGCAGCACATAAATAATGCTTCTAGCAGCACATGTATTATTAGAGCAACCAAAGGGATACAACTTTGCTTTGTAGTGACAGTATTGGAAAAATCCAGCTCCCTAATCTTTTTGTATTGATTTTCTCTTGAACAAGTTGATGGACTGGATTTTGCTTCCATTATATTCCTACATATCTCTCCAGACCTTTTTATCTGGGCCTCTAACCCCATGGAGAGAGAAATCTGCTCCCAAAATCAGAGAGGCTGGTTGCTTTAGGAGTGTGCATATGTGTGTTCAGCATGACAGAGATGGCAAATAATTTCTGAAGAGAAGTCCTTTTGATGGTGTATGGTATAAGTGGATAATATATTATATTATANNNNGTTATATATTATATAATAATATATATTATATATATCACTATGCAATGTATAGTGGATATAAGTGAAAGAAACTGCTCTATGATACATGAAAATCCCATGTAAGAGTGTTTACCAGGTAGGGATTCCCAGTGAGTTTGCAAGGGATGTGTTAGTCTCAAATGACAAAGAAATGACAAAGATTTAAAGCTAAATTTTAGCCTGTGGTCCAAGGGTGCTGGGGCACACAATGAATGAAGAAATTCCACTTTCATGTCCATGGACTGCTGGAATGCTCATTTTGTAACATGATTTGGTACAAAGGTTGTATGACATTTAGGCTCCACAGGCATGGAGAGTGGCAAAATAACCTGAAATGCAGTGTCAGCAACAATTTCCCCCAGGTCCACGTTAAAGAATTACACAGAAATGCCACAGGGGTAAGTACTATGGGATGTCAAGGTCAGTGCTGTCTGCTAGAACTGTGGTTCTGCCCTCCAGGATGCTGTGGCTTTTTTTTAGGAAGAAAAGGTGGGTTTTTTTCAGCAGAGGAACAGGAACTCATGGGATGATTGTGGGACAGAATACTGTCCAAAGTGTTTGTCAACAGCTCTTAAAACCAGAGCTTGCAAAAAGAGCTGGCAGAGGATTCCTGAGTGTCTCCTTCAGCCTGAACCAGGTCATGTTCATTCCAAACAATTTGGGCCATGACAAGAGCTTCAAAGAACTGTCTGAACAATAACAATTACACTGAACCTGCAGAATTAGCACTTAGAGAGATGCAAAGAAATAAACTGATTTGTGCAAACAGAGATCTGACTGTGTATCTCTCAAGGAGAAGCTCTTGGTCACAGCACAGTGTCTTTGCAGCCAAGAACAGAATAGTAACTCAAACTGTAAAAGAAAAAGAAAAAAAGGAAAAAGTTGTATTGGTCTTCAATAATGCATTATTTTGGACATTTAAATCTGAAATCTGCCTTTCTATGAATTAATTTTTCTCCAAGTTCAGACTTATCAAATTTTACTGCTCATTAACAGTAAAACAGTTTAACA
The DNA here is from genome assembly GCA_013398075.1 of Notiomystis cincta. Taxonomy (NCBI): domain Eukaryota; kingdom Metazoa; phylum Chordata; class Aves; order Passeriformes; family Notiomystidae; genus Notiomystis; species Notiomystis cincta. Next base: position 22,646 of record VZRX01005587.1, on the reverse strand, counting down.
TTGAACTTTATTTTTTTTCAATCTAATTTTACTGAAGTCATTGGGGAAAAACAAGGTAAACAGAGATTCTGCAGACACAAACAAAATTGTGCATGTGTTCTTGAACCCCTTACCTAGGAGATGTAATGGATACTAAGGCACTGTAGCCTCTATTTTAAGGAGTTGGTCACATTATACAGCATATCTGAAAAATGGCTGTGTCATTATTTACCTTGTACAGAACAAAGGAGTATTCAGAAAATGTCATGGATGATTAAAGCAGGAAAAAATGAAACTGACACTTATTTTCCTTGTGTCCTCATACAAGTTTCATCTTGCAGGCTGCTTAAGCAAATGTTTTCTGTGTGACTCACCTTGCTCCAGTGCAGGCTCTAAGATGCACAGGGAGTACATATCCAAAAAAGTGCTTCAGAAAGAAAAAGCTTTCAATTTTTACATCCTCATTTCCCATATCCTCAACATCAGGAGGACATATTTATGAACTTTGTGGGACTGAGAGGACAAATTATTGTTTGAGGTGTCAAAGGGAAGAGTTTAACAAGTGAGGTTGACACAGAGAAAGCAAAATGCCAGTACACAAGATATAAAATGAAAATTTAAATTTTGAGCTCTTAAACAAAAAAAGCACTTTAAATAAAGCTGCCTGCTAGAAGGAAAAGAAAAAATATTTATACAACTTGAGATTACAGGCTTTTAAGATATTTTGATCAGCATTTACCTAAAATGTAGCTCATCCTTAAACATATCTATACATCAAATTAATTATTTCGTGTGACCCACAGAATTCTCACTTCATTTGATTCTCAAATTGATTTGTTTATTAGGTTAGGACAGCTGTAGTAGTCTTACTTGATTTGTTGGTTAGGTGGACACACAGCTAACTCTGACAGAAACATTCTTTGTCACACAGAGCAGGTACAAGCTGAATGAGGCAAAGAACAGCTTCACTCCACCTTATCCCATAAATAGAAATGTAGTCTTCTGAGTGTTTGGCAGGGTTTTTTTGGTTTATTTGCTTCTTTTTTAGTAGTTTATCATTTCTGTGATGTGACAGCCTTGAAAACTATATATTTGTAGATTTACCACATAAAGGAGCCCAAAATTTTCAAGCAATGGAGATAAATCTTACCTGTATACCAAAAAGCAAAATATCTGTCTGTCCATAAATGGGAAAGATGATTTCTTTTCCTTGTAGAAGTATTTTCCCAGTCTCTGGTGCCAGTCCATGGCAGGAAAACAAAGGCTTGAGCAACTCCCATTCTCTCTTTCCTCATGCACTGAAACTTCTCCCTGAAAGTGTCCACTTGGTGCCTTTTATTTTGTAATGAAGTGGAATGGAAGTGAAGATTATTTATCTAGGATGAACTTCAGTTATCATAGAATAGTTTGAGTTGGAAGGGAACTGAAAAATCTTATATTTCCAATGATCTTATAGGTTCTTATAGATCAGGCTGCTCACCCAGGCTGGCCTTGGACACTTCCATATATTAAATAAAACACTGTGGCAAGATTATTCCCTGGGAATGCACTCTCTGAAGGTCTTTGAGTGTTGCATTAGGATGAACTCCATCCTCTACTTGAAGGCTTTGGGAAGTTTCTTCCTTCCTAGTCCCTCAAGACAGTTTTCAAAAGAATGGGTTTTGTGTAACCTGTAGCTAGAGCACTAAAATGCACTCAAAAATCTTGGACATTTTGGGAAAAAACCTGCTTTATTTATGAAGGATTTTTCTTTACCTTATTAACCCCCAATGGATACCTCAGACATGCTTATTGCTCCTAGACATGCATAAAATCTGCAAGAACAAATGGGAAAACACAGAACCCCTACCACTTTTATATGCACTGGCTTGGGGTCTGGCAGGTGCTGTCTGAAGGGTTTTGGGTAAGATAAAATGAATAACCTGGCAGCTGAACTCCTGTGTCACACAGAAGCTCCAAATTCTGCTGCTTGGACCTCATGAAGAGGCAGTACAGCTATGGGTTAAAGGGTAAGTAGGTCATTTTTGTGGGGGTGGACTCTGTTTTGGGGAAAAAGAGAAGTAGAATGAGTCAGGGATTCCTCTCCTTCACTCCACAGCTCACAGAGATTCAATATCCTGTGTTACAGCCATGGAGAGGGTGGGATTTGAGGCAAGTCACAGCACAGAGTCAGGAGCAGCTGCTGTCATTTTTAGTGGCAATTCCAAATTAATAACCTGTAATGGTAAGGTCTTCTTGATGAAATTCATCCTTTTGAAATTATGGGCTGCATAGATAAGACAGTGGGTGAGATGAATGTAGTACAATGTATATATGAAATATATCAGCTGAATAAAACACACCTTATAAATGCAACATAGGTAAATAATTTAATATAGATTCTATAATTATAGAAAAAATTTAGCCTGGCATAAAGCATGTGGGAAATTGGTGGTAGACCTGGAAATTGGACAACTAATGTTAGAAGATCATTCAGCAAAACCTGAAGGAAGGTTTATTTCTACATTAACTTTCATTTTTCAGGCAGCATTGCCCTTCTAAAGATATCCCTTCAAAAGAGGGACCTTTTAAGAATGTCTGCAGATCTGGGCTCCCTCAGATTAACTAAGGGCACACATTTCAAAGGGAAGTGGTGTTCATGGGGATTCTCTGCCAGCCACCCAGCTCTCAGGTGCAGAAGTAAGGGATAAGTAGTAAAGGAGTTTAAATTTCCTCGAGCTGCCTTGTGTTGTGCTTCAGCTTTGATCTGCCAGGATTACCTTGAGAGGTGGGAAAAGCAGTTAATTTTCCACTTTCACTTGACACTTCCCCTTTCTCTGGGGGCTGCTGAGTTAGTGCCCACTGCCCACCTAGGAGAGCTGAATGCAGGGCCAGGACTTGCACTTTCTGGGTGCTGATGACGTCACAGACTGTCAGATGAGGGATTCAAGGATCTTCCCTGGTTTCAGTGTAGCTGCCATACAACTACAACCACAGAGGTGGACTTCCTACCCTGGTCAGCCCACGATGCCACCATCTATCTTTACCTTGTCTTTTCTCTGTGGTCCCACAGGGCCTGAGTTCCAGGGAACATTCTTTACATTCTCTACAAGTCATCTTTCTCCAGCTCTAGATTAAAACCATTCTTCGTGGTGGTGTCTGCAAAAAGATTTAACTCTGCTTAGGTGACTTCTGCTTTGTTTATAAAGTTAAATATGTTGACTTCTTGTGCTGTTTTACTCCTTCATCTTTTGTCTTTGGAGTTATATTTAGGCTTTTGTTTTATTATTAATCAGGTGCCATCCTTTTGTTCTGCTCTTATCACACCTCAAACAATGGATTCTCAGCCATAGCCAAGGCTTCTGTCTTCTTCAGTAACACAAATATTTGGCAACAGAGCACAATGTGTGTTTGTTTTTAAACAACCATCACATGGAAGCTCTCATGTCCTTGCACTGTTGTCAGCTGTTGCAAAGGACAGAAGAGCAGATGGCAAAATGGACTAGAAAAAATGACTAAGCAGGGCTTGAGCTGCACGAGGAGCAAGAGGGATCAGAAATAATGCTGTCCTCCACTCCACAATCCAGCTTTTTGCAAACTTTTTGGCACTGTTATTCTGGTTGTGCACCTACTTGGCAGAGGATGAGGCTGGTCCTTGTGCTGTGCTTTGCTGGAAGGAGGGAAGCAGTGGAAGAGCAAGATGTGCCCTGGCACCTGCCCCCAGAGCTGCCTTGCTCTGCTGCAATCCTCAGCTGCAGGGGTCTGTGACAGGTACCACGAGCTCCTGCTGCACACCACTTATCTGCAGCTCATCACCCAGCTCAGATGTACCACACAGACTCAGAGCCACCTGGTGAAAACAAGAAAACATGGGAAAAAAACCCTGGTTTTGTTTCCCCTGTGGCAGGAAGCAGAAACACTGATCTAAACTGCTTAGCTGGTCACAACTACCCTTGAACTGATCAAAGTGCTGGTGGTACCCTCCAGGATTTGCAATCTGTCTTCAGTCCAGGGACAGTCTAAACCAGGCATGCAAAAAGCCAAGTGTCTCAGGGCCCAGCCAGACCTGCCACAGTGCTCTGTGTATGGCTAAGCTGCCTCTGTTCACTCTGCTCCCAAGACACAAGGGGCAGATAAAACAGCATCATGGCAATTTCTGGGAAATGCAATGAGTCAGTTCCTGTTAATGATGAGACCCCCGAGAGTCAGATCATTAGCACTGATTTCCATTTCCATTGCTGTTGTTGGGCTTTTTGTTTGGTTGATTTATGGTTTGTTTTAAGAAAGGGGATATTTTCATTTTACAACTGTTTTTCGACTACTTTCTTAAGGAAATAGGTCTTATGTGGTAATTATCTCTGCTTGCCCATCCTTTCCCAGAAACTTTTGTGCTCATCATCAAGAAAAGGTAGCCTTTTCAAAGCTGCTAAGTCCCTGCACTGCTCATGAAAACAGCAGGCTGGAGAGAAGAAAAAGGCCCTGTTAGTGCTGTGGAGAGAGCCATGCCACAAAGGCAGCTCACTCTATGAGTCACCAGAGAATCCACACCTCTAGATGGCAGGAAAAGCTCCAGAGTTTGCATGTTATATTAGACCTCAAACAGAGACACATCTCTTGGAAACTAAAAATAATCATCGCCGTTGCTCCCAAGAAAACTGGTTTTTAATTGTATGAAATGCATCCTGTAAAAGAAGCATTTGTATCTGGCTCTGTAGATTCATATGCTCCCCTCTCTCCCTGTGCATTAAGATTTAAGGTACTCATCAGTGGGAAATATGTATAACCTCCCACAGGACTGCAGCCTCTCCTTCAGTACTAACATATTAAAACTAGACTTCTTAAACATTCATATTAATTAGTCTGTAAGGAACCATTATCAAAATATGGTGTGAATACATAATTATGAGGGTGTGTTGTCTGGCAGAAAAATGAGGGTCTGATCCTGCCTTCTCCCAAGCAAATGGCAGCTTCTCCACTTGTTTTCCCATAAGCAACAGTGAGCCCTAAGGCAGCAGAAACGGGAGACAATTTTCCCTTCCTGCCTCCCTGGAAGCTCTGTCTCACCCTTGCTGAGAAAGCACTTCACCCCTCCTGGGAGGGGAGATAGAAAGCAGGGAGTTTGGCAGCTATTATCAATATTCATGCACAGCTGCAATTCACAGGCCTCATTCCCTGCTGAAAAGTGCCATTAGCTGCAGCAGGGCTCGACCCAGGGTGGGACAGAGCCCTGTTAGTGCCAGTCAGGAATTCCTGGCTGTCCTCTAGGTGCATCCACTGTCCTGCCACAGGAGAGGACAACCTGGTTCTTCTTGTGCCAGGGCTGCTTTATCACCTGCTCCTGGTCCTGTGAGAAGGGCCAGCACACTGATGAGGCTTCAGGCTTCAAATTCTGCCATTTCACTGGGCTTATAGGCAAAACCTTTGTTTGCCCCTGATAAATGCAGTGCCAGAGCCTGCAGGATACAGCAAGCTATGAGATAATATTAAAATATCAGTCCCACAGCTCATCTCTGATGAGGATCTCTTCTGTTTGTTGTTTTTTTTGGTCTGTTTTGTCCTAAATAGAAAACAGCACGGTCTAGAAAATGCAGAACGGGACTGGAACATTGGAAAGAAATCTCAGCTCTTGTTTTTCTGCCACTGATTTGTTTGCAACCCTGGGAGAATACAAGGATATTATTTCCCCAGCCCCAATTAATGTCTTGTTTATAATCTGGTGGAAGTGCTTTCCCTGCTGTTTCCCATCCCCAAGTTTCCCTTCTTGGCTTAGCCACATGCAAAGGCAGTGGGTTTTTTGCTAGCACTAGGACACATCCCCTCCTGACCCAGGATTTCTGTCTCTCCTGCAGCTCCCATCCACTGCAGCAAAGCTGCCCCCATTGGGAGGAGCTGGGGTAGAATAGAGGCTTGTTCCCAGCTGCCACTTGCTGCCCTCCCTGCCTGAGTCCTCACAGAGGGTCCTCAAGGTGTTCAACACTCTGCCTACCCCAGCACCCAACAGCTGCCCTTTGCTCTGGCAAGACCTCTGCAAAGGGATTCCATTTCACACTCTGTGCTGGAGTAACTGGGCAGGTGGGCTAAAAACACCACAATGAAGTTTTCAGCCATGAGGTTTAAGGACTCTCATTGAAGGCAGGCAGACTCAGGGATGGAAATCTCTTCATGAGGCACATAACCTTGACAGTGGCAGCATGGACCTGTCCTGCTGCAACAAGTTCCTACCCCCGTCAACACCAGTGACCCTGGTGGTGCTGGACACCAAAGGCTGGACTGAAATACCTACTTTATTTTTATTGAGCAACTATTGCATATCAGTAAGAGTGAAGGTCAGTTATTGTTCAGAGAAAACTGGATCTATAACAGGGCAGGCATTCAATGGGATTTTCTCCATCTGCACAATGGAAAAGCTCAGAAATCCCTTCTGGGTGCATAGTTATTGTCTTTTTTGCATCTAATTTCTTCTAAAAATTTGTTCTTTGATCACTGACCGCTTGAACTGAATTATTGCTTGTGAGCAAGTGGAGAGGAGGGGAGAACCTTATCAAGTTAGCAGCCTTTTAACACTCAAACATCACCCATTTTTATCAGAGTTTCCCCCACTTAAGCGTTCTGTTGGCTTTTAGGAGAACAAGAAGTTGAAATACATCAGAAGCTGAGGGAAAAGGTTATTCTCACCTCCCTCTAAATATTATATATCCTTGGGATTTCAGAAGTGTCCTGGGATGAACAGTGCCAAAAGCTTTAGTCTGGTTGAGATATACTTAGCCAGAAGCAAATTCCCAAGCTTTGGATATTTTCACCAACTTTTGCCTCTTTCTAAGCAATATTCTTCCTGTGAAAGTAGACAGCTAAGAATCCCTGCAAAATGACCATTTTCTAATTGGATTTGGTGAAGTCAGGACTGCATGCTGATGATGTGCTCAATAAACTGCTTCAACCTGAGACCTTTAGCACAGAATTTGATTCTGGCAGTGATTGTTTAACTGGAAATGCCATCCCAAATGCAAGTAAAGCACGCTGCTATAGTGACTGTACCTAGCCACTAGAGAGAGACATTATCCCACGTAGCAAAGTGAAATGTTTCACTTGCTGTCGTGGTTTAACCCCAGATGGCAACTAAGTTCTTCTACACAGCCACTCAGGGTCCTCTGAGAGGTGAGGCAGAAAATGGGAAGGGTAAAAGTGAGAAGACTCCTAAGTTTGGATAGAAATAGTTTAATAGGCACAGCAAAAGCTGTGCACACAAGCAAAGCAAAACAAGGAATTAATTCCCTGCTTGCCATGGACAGGCAGGTGTTCAGCCATCTCCAGGACAGCAGGGCTCCATCACACCTGACAGTGGATTGGGAAGACAAACACCAGCACTCCAAGCATCCCCCTCTTCTCCTTCTCCCCCAGCTTTATTTGCTGAGCATGATCCACATGGTCTGGGACATCCCTGTGGTCAGTTGGGCTCAGCTGTCCTGGCTGTGTCCCCTCCCAACTGAGTGAGGAGCAGCAAAGGCCTTGGCTCTGTGTGAGCCCAACCAAAACATTCCTGTCCTACCAACACTGCTCCCAGCACAGTTCCAAAACTCAGTCCCACACCGGCTACCATGAAGAAAATTAACACTTTCACAGAGTTATTTTTTTGGTTAACTCAAACCCAGCAAACTTCCACAAACTGTCCAGGGACCTCACCTCAGAGTAAAGCATCCTGTTCACCTGGAGCAGATGACAGAATGGGCCTTGGAGAGCTCTGGTCACGACGGCATCGTGTGCTGCGTGTACCAGGAGGCCCTTCCAAAACACGGCAACAAAAGATGTGGGGAAGGTGTTACGTGTATTTATTTGTATTTTCAGTCAAATCTGGGCATGTGCAATTAGGGAAGTAGTGGGTTAACGATTGTTCTTAGATGGAGCAGCACAATGCCAGTCAAGCCCACGCAGGTAACTTCCTGCAGCGTGACACTTAGGCAGGCAAACAGATTTTTCGGGCTTCATGAAAGATCAAGAGCCAGATTGCACAGAACTGAAAAACTTTCAGCACCGGGGTTCCTCTGTGGTGTGTGCTACAGCTCGGTAACGCTGGCCTTGTTTTGAGCAGGTGTGTTTTAATCCCAGACGTGAGCGCGCTGCTGCGCTGCGCTGCCAGCAGCCACCCGGGCGGTGCGGCAGAGCCTGAAGGGTTAATTGGGCTGCTCAGCCCGGAGACTTACAGGTGCTCCTGTGCTCGGAAAGGAGAACCGGGCAGACTAGAAACTGTCAGGAACTGACAGCCGAAAGGTCCATAAACCCAGCACTACAAGCAGGCTGAGAGATGCGCGCCGCGGACTCGGGTAATGCCCGCGGGTCAGAGCCGCACTTCTGTTTATTTGTAAGGGCTGCCAAGGCGTCCAAGCTTCCCAGAGCAGGAAAATGTAGTTAAAGTAGCAGCGGCGGGGAGTCCGAGCGTGCTAAAAATGCATCTGGGTAGAAGACCGGCTTGTGGTGGGAATAAGCAGGATAGTGCCGGAGCGAACGGCGCTGGGTGTTTAAGCCCGGGGGTTTCCTGCACCGAGAGCCCGCTCCGAGTCCCAGAGGAATTCCCTGAGAGGCCACCAAGCTCCGCCTTGCTGTTCTGATCTTTGCCAGAGTACCGAGCAGGGATCTGCTGTTAGGATCAAGTGGTCATTCCTATGCGATTGGTTTTCTTTTAATGCTGGCAAGGAATAGCATTGTCCTCGCGTTTGGGGAGTCCTGCAGTTCTCCTTTTTGCTCACATGAAAACACTGGATAACCCGTATCGCATTTATGACTTCTAATTATTTTATATTGGCTCTTAAATTTGGAGTTAGAACTTCTATTGGCATCTTCGTTTGCACCTGCACTCACTCTCAACTTCTCAAAATAGAGTAGAGGTCCGCTTGTGAAAATCCCGTTAAATTTCAGAGGCTGATTTGAAAATCTCGGTGGCAGCACTTTAATGCTCCGAAGGTGCGGGTTCAGCTGTATGCAAACACGCCAGGAGAGGTCTGGGTCTCCACCAGGACTTAACTAGGTGCACGTTGAAAGTGAGCATTCGGTTTTTGTCTTGCAAATTAGCCAGCACTCGACTGAGGGGAGTCCTCAATCATTATGCAAATAATAAATGGGTAAAATCCCCTTTTCTTTTTATATAGCAGCACACCCTTTAGCGCATCCTCGGAATTAATCAGTTTTAAGGATTGATTACTGTAAGGCACCACAACCTGCTGGCATTAAAATATTAAAATGAAACCTCTTAAAAGCCCCTTTTTAAAAAGCAAACCAAGCCGGGATTGCAGGCAGGGGTATTTCCTGAGCAGCTGTGTGGGTTCCGAGAAGCTTTTCTAGAATCTGGCACGACACTTTCTAGCATCTTACAAGTGTTAAACACTTATACTTCTACCGTGTTTTCTGCATACTGGAAAATTACCTGTACACATTAACATTTAAATAAAAAAGAGTATGTGATCCATGTGCAAGCAGCACTTGAAAAGTCTGTAAATCAAAAGAGAGTTTTGAGGTTATACACCGAGTGAAAAAATATATAATTATATACATTCAACTACTGCCTTGATGGTTGATATTAATCCTTTAAGATGAGAAACATGAGAAAAAGCCATTCTCAGTTTTTAGGGGTAGAGAGGGGGTAAAAAAAGTGTTCAAGGCAGATTCACAGAAATAATTGTTTTCTGCTTCTCCTCAGTTTTGCAAAAGTGGGCAAGGAGAGGTGTCTGCTCCTGCTATCAGCAGCTGTCCCACTCTGGGGCAACACAGCAATTTGCTATTTGCTTTTGCAATATGGATCCACCTCCCCACTGGAAAATTCAGCAGTCCAGGCTGCTGTGCAGAGGGAATTAGAAGAGCTTCAAGAACTTCATGCAGATTTGAGCTTGGCTGTGAGGGCTGTGAGGAGGGCTGTGCCCTTCCTTCTGAAAGGCAGTTATTTAAGAAGGAAAGTTTTTGTCTTGTTGTGATAAATTTGTGGCATTCCCTGTCCACCACCTAATTCTAACTTCATTTGAATTGTGCATAGGCACACCATGGTTAACTTTACTTTACAGAGAAGACTTTATTACAGCTTTTCTTTCACAATTATCATTCTGCTTGATGAACAGAAAATATTTTTTGCTCTCACCCCAGTACAGATGACCTCAGTGACCTGTTATTAGTATGTCTATAGAGTTACTGACTCTTTCCATTTAGAAATGGAGATGGTGCAGTGATGAAAGATTGGCTGTCTTTGCAATGTAAGGATTCCTGATGAGGAGCACACAACAATGCCACACTCAGGGTGTCTAGGGCAGCTTTTGTGTAAAGGTGGGGATTTTGGGAAGCCAGGTGGCCAGTGCTATGTGCTTACACACTCCTGCTGAGTACACAGACTTCATAACTTTCCTTTGCTGCTGAGTATGCATTCCAGCTTCGAGGAGCTCAAGGTTAAGTCTTTTCACTAGTTTGAAAGTGGGCAGACTGAGATGGGAGAAAGCCAGAGGCTGGAATGAGGCTGGAAGTCCTGGCCAGCCCAGGACTGTGAGGCTCAGAGTTCTGTGTTCAGACCATGTAACCACAGCCCTGTGCAACAAAAACAAGTTTCAGTTCACTCCCGTTTGTGGAGGAAAAGGAGACCATTCAAATACCTCAGTAGTCTCTTTCTCTGGAGTGGGAATGCAACCCATTAAAAGGTCTGTCAGAAGAAATAAAGGCACTCCAAATTCACACCTGTTGTCCTTTTTCTCTCTGTCGATTGCACAGTTTCAGCACCCCCATTCTAAAGGACTTTGAGACTGATGTGGCTGTTTATTGAAAGGAAACTTCTCAGGGTGGCTCAGCCTAATTGTGTTCTCATTGGAGTGAAACAGGATGCTTGGCCCAAACCTTATTTCCTTCATTTCACTCCGTTCTATTCCAAGCACTTTTCCTGCATCCTGAAGTAAAATATCAGTGATGCTGCATTTTTCTGAGCACAGGGAATTTAAAGGGATGCACGACCAAGGAAATTTTCATTTATTGATCGTGGAGGATTTGGGGATGCCCCTGGCTTACCGTGGGCAGTTCTTTAGAGCCACTTTTCCACTTTTCCCAGTTTCCACTAGAGGGGTTACAAGTTCTAGTTCAGAGTGCTGCAACAGCCCAGGAGAAGATGGAGCTGCTTCTTGTCCACCTATATTTTTAACTGCTACAGTTAATTCACAAATACAATAATGAGCTGACAGAACCAGGGCTGGAGGCCTTAATAACCATTACAAAAATCATTAATTACCAGGAAATTAGAGAGGTGTCTGTTAAGTGGTTAAATTTGCAACCTTCTGTCCACAAACAAGAAATCCAAACGCTTGCCTGAATCATAGCTAACTTCCCACACATTGCTTATAAGCTATATCTTGTTTATTTCTGCATATATTACTCTCAGTAAATGATTAGATTTGTCACCCATGACCCAGTATGCTGTTTGCAATTACTTCTTTTATTAAATTAATCACTACATATTTACTTTGAGAAATTATGTATGATCTCTATCGACGCACGCATGTGTACGGGTGTGTGTGAGCACATGAACTTCCCTGATTGCCTTTCCTCTTGTACAGCAAATTAAAAATAACAGGCATTAAAGCTGGCAGAGTTACACTGACAGGGGAAACCAGCTCAGAGGGAGGGGGGGAATCGCTATATAAAGTTTTTTTTTTCTTTTGTATTTTCAGTATTTCTACTTTTGTATTGAATTTTAATGATCCGGGCAGCCTAATCTCCACTAGCAGATGTATAAACACTTGTGGCTCTAAGATTTAAGGGTGCTGGTGTGGACTGCACTCAGCTTTGCTTTTTCCACCTCCCACGTCTTGGGGCTGTGCCTGGGCTGGGGGGCCCTGCAGACATATGGGCCCTCAGCATCTCTTTGGCACTTTGTGCAGCAGCAGTGCTACCCAGAGAACTGCTCTGCAGCATCAGGTCCTCTGTGAATTACTCACTGGGAGGAAGTCATTCACGTGGCTTGTCACTTTTTGCTGGGAATGACAATTGAAGGAGATCATTTTCTAGGAAAGCTAAACCTGATGGTGTGTAGAGAAATAGGACTTCTATCAGTTTGGGCTGCTGTGAAGTTGGGGTTTTCTTTTTGTTGTTGTTGTTGTTTGGTTGCTTTTCTTTTAATAAAAGTATTTCTATTTCTGTTTAGTTTCCATGTAATCTTTTAGATATCCCATCCTATCAGATTTCTGTTCTGTCTTGTGCTTTATTTTTCATTGCAATGCTTTCTCTGAATATAATTTCTTCTGAGCTGAATTCACCCCCAACAGCTTCTGAGCTGAATTTACAGATCCATTGTGTTTGAGTGGGTTCAAAATGAGACAGAAATACTCACTTTTAATCTGTTATATTTCTGAGGTGTTAATTAGTTTGCCACCTCTTGTTTGCCACCCAGTTCAAACTGGCAACCCGAATGCTACGAGAAATTCTTTTAATAATCTTCTAAGAAAATGATACGGAGTAATTTACTTCTGCAACAAGTAACTTGCTTCAGGAAGGGGACCACTGAGACCAAGAGGGCTGTGATAACGTGGATTTCAAACCATAAACACTTCAGCCTGTAAAGAAACCAGAATTAGGACTATTAAAAGACAAAGTTTAAACAACCCTGTGGATTTTGTTGCTTTTGTCTGTAAATATGTGGCGTTCTTTATCCACATACAAAGGGTGGGTTGGAGCCTCCAGTAGGTACACACACAAATTCCTTTCTTGACTTCTTGACTCTGTTCCTTTCTTAACCAGCAATGAATTCAGGGACACCGGGCTTTACATCAGCCCTGTGCAGGATCTGCTCGGTTCCACCTTGCTGCAAAGCAAAGGGCAGAGATGGGAGGGAGGCGCTGCCTGACAGGAGGGGCCGGAGCTCCGCAGGGCGAGTACGTGTGTGAACCCGCCCTGACACACGAGTGAACTGTGGGGCTTGAAACGCTGCATTGTTTTGTCTTCTGGGCTGCCTGGAGCCCTTCCAAGCACAACTAACAAAGGCTCGAAGAAAGGATTCCGAGCGCCATGAGGGAGGGAAATATCTTTGCTAAAGACTCAAATGGGCTCTTGGTGCTCTGCCAGGTGTGCAGGGGAGGGTGCCCGGAGCTGATGCAGCTGCAGCGAGCCCTGGGCAGGTACCCAGCTGAACCCAGAGGTGCCAGGCAGCCACCACTCCCCGAGTTCAGGGGAGGCACTGGCAGAGCAACAGGTTTGGGGAGAGCAAAGGGGACATCCCATCTGGAGAGATGTTTGTGTGTGCATGAGCCTCTTGCCTCTCTCCTCGCTGCAGAATCCCCTGAAACCAGGATTCTCCACAAATGCAAACACCACTGTTGGTGCAAACTCTATGGGTTACAGACAGACAGACAGACAGAGGATCTGAGCAGAAATTATTTTCTCTCTGTATACAAGCAAAGAAACCTCTGAGGGTGAACTGTCTTGTCTTCAGAAATAAAATCGACAGGAGAGCTCTGCAACCTGTATTCAGGTTTGATATCAATTCAAATATTCACCTGAAATTCTGTAAGACGTTGCTTCCTCTTTTGGACTTAGTGGAGGCTGCTATGGCAGTTTTGGTAATAGGTTTCATTGTAAAATCCCAAACAAAAACCACTTAATTTTGGCCCGAAGTCTGCAATACAAGGATTTGGGATACAGGTTCAGTTTATAGCTGGTATAATTTATCCATGTTCTCTGTCAGTGGAAGACACTGTCCATCCTGTCTAAAAGTCTCCCAGTTGTACAAAGCCTTGGGATGAGTTCTCAGATGCAGAAGCACAAGGGAACTCCAGCTGTAACCCTGCCAGGTAGTGCCAACACCAGCTGTGGAACTGCAACTCTGAAAATGCTCACGGCACCCTCCTACAGAGGTGTGTCTGGAAATGTCTGGAAAACACCTCCCTTTTAGCATTAAAACTGCCAGTAGCCAGGAGCACACCTGAGGAAGGGCAGTCAGCACCTTTCAGCTGTTTGTCTGTGCAGTCTCAGAGCCCACCAAACACAGCTGCCAAGAGGATAATCACTTTCAGCCAGCGACATTTTTCATCAATGTCACTTTGAGCAGGGCATATTTTGTGATCTCCTAACCTTCCCTCCCCTGTCTGTCAGAAGTTGGTTATGATCAATTGGCACTGGCACAACTCATCTTCTAAACAGCCAAGGATCCTGAAAATCGCTTCACCTGCTTCAGTTGTTGCTCCTAAGAGAAGGGATTTTAAAGCCAGAGGAGTTGTCAGACCTCACTCCAGTTCACACATTGCATCAACAGCAGAGATGCAGCTGGAACTGAGCAGGAACCCTCTTAGTTAATTTCTTAGGCTGGGTTTTCCTCTGTATTTACCTTATGGGTTTTTCCTCCTCCCTTTTCTGTCTGACATCCCTTACTAGAAATTTGCTAATCAGGATTATGCAAGGGAGCATATTTTCAGTCACAGGATGCTCACATGCTCCATGGACCAGGGTGAACTCGAGCTCTATTGCACACTTGTTAACACACACACACACACACTGGCTGAGCCCTGATCATCAGGGAATTGACTACTCCCAGAGGGGTGAAGATGAGCTTGTGAATTACAGTAACAGGCAAGATTGCACTCACCACCTCTGTGGAATAAATGTATCCAAAAAAAGCCCTTCCTTTCCCTTCAAAAATGCCGTTCATCTCTGTGCATTGTTCCCTGATGGGCTGTGTCACCACGGAAATGGTAATCCTGCCACTTGTCAGCAAGCTGCTTTTTAGGAAAACAGCAGGCCAGGAGGGCAAACAGGTTGTAGGGGAAGAGTAGCAGGGTGATTAGTTTTCAATGCCATTCCAACTATTCAGCCACTAAACAGATTATAACTCTGAACAAAGAGAGCTGAAATAGGTAAAGATAGCTTTTCCAGCTCTGGAGTGCTTCAAGAGATGCTAAATGCTCCTGAGTAAAAATGCCCTCATCTGCTATAAAACAAAGACTAATATTTAATTATTCTGAAAGCCTTGAAAAGTCCCAAAACTCAGGGAGCAGCCTACCTACTGTAAGAAGTGTTAAAACTCATTACTTGATGATTGCTGCTCTTCAGGGCTCCTTTGTGTCTTCCTTGGTGCCTCTTCCTCTTGTCCTGTGCCTGTTGTTGACCCTTCTCCCTCCTTCTCCCTTAAATTCACTCTGCTTCTTTATGGATATGAGTTATCCCACAGTCCCTTTTCTTTTGGAAAACCCCCTTACTCAAAAATTAAATTTATTAATCAACTGTGTGAAGGCCTTCACCATGAAGGTATCAGTTGGAATCTATGAAAGAGAAAAGAAAATCCCAGATACAAAAAACTGGTGTCTGGGTGAGAAGGACTCCAAGAATATTATAGTTGGAGAGTCCTTGCTGTGAACTCTTGGATTTGCTCTTTGTCTGGGTTCTAATCCCTGCCTGGGGTTTGCAAATACCAGCCTTGCTTCTGGCTTGGAGGATGAATACAATGGGGGTTTATTGCAGATTTCCTTCTGAACAAAAGTCCATACTAGAGACCTTCTGTTTCTGCCAAACTGTTTTTGGTTTGTTTTGAAGTCAGTGAAAAGACAAAATGCAAACACCCCTCACCACACACACACACTAATTCAGAGATCTCTAATTGATCTGACAGGTTCTGAGGAAGGTATTTTTGATTTGTCCAATAGATAATTTTCTGCAGGTCCCAGAGTGCTACTTCTTGCTTCTATTTTGATTTCATCCTTGTGGTCTGAGATCTTCTCTTCTGGCCTTCTTTCCTGCTTTGACTCTTCTGACCACCTGAAGCTGGTGCCAGCAGGAGGCTAAGCCTCAGGTTTCCCTGCACAGGAGGTGCAGAAATAGATCACTGGTTTACTCATCTCTTACTTTATTTTGTCTGAAGAGAAGCAGTTCTATCGAAATAACAATAAAAAAAGGATGAAACGATATTTTCCTGAATGACCTTAATTTTTTGGCAAAAGATTTGTGGTCAAGTCTTATGTTTCAGAATGGCTAAGGGTGAATGGATGGTGGGACACCTGTTCTCCTTGAAAGGTTTTATGTTCTGCCACGTGAACTGGGGAAGCTGGATCACCAGTCACATATGTTTAAAAATATTATTGAAAGGAAACTCTTTTTAAAAAATACCTGCAGAATAAGTGTTTGGGGTTTGGCTGGGTAGCTTGTTTGGTTTTGGGCGTGTTTTTTAATTTGGTTTGTTTGTTTGTTTGTTTGTTTGTTTGTTTGTTTGTTTGTTTGTTTGTTTGTGGGGTTTTTTTGTGAGTATATATACATACATCTTCTTTGTGGGTTTTGTTAGGGGTTTTTTAGTGGCTGAAACTGAGCTCCAGAGAAGCAATTTAGGGGCACATTTAAGTGCTATTGACTTTCAGTCAGATAGCAGGTATGCAATTGCTTTTGAGTAGTTTTGAATATGTGACAAGTAGGATCAATGTATCCAACGTGTACTAAGTTTTGCTCATCTGCTTTGGGTTTTTTGGATGCTGAAATCAGCACGCTGAAGTGTTTGAGGAATATTTGTGCCAATCACTTGATGTGCTGAGATTTGATTCTCACTGAGCTCAGCATATGAAGCCTCTGAAAGCTTTACACAGCTTTGTGTGTTGATGTATTTGTGCTACTTCGTGTCGCTGATATCTGGAAATTACTAATATTGTACATAATTATTTTCATGTAATATTAAGTCACATTTCTGACTTAAATGAATCAATTATATGAAGCTGCAAAGTTCCACAAATCAGCTCTGCAGTGTAAAATGCCCTGATGTAAATCATGGAATACTGATTATACTGCAGACTTTATATTTTCTCACACCACAGAAGCACATGCAAACAGTGAGAAAGTAATGTTTGTTGCGTTGTTTTGCTTTGCGCCATGATATTATTTATGATTTCTAATACCACCTCTTACATCCTGTTTCACAACCAGAGTCAGACACTCCTGTTTCACTCTTAAGGAAGTCTGAACAGTTTGATCCCAAGTAAGGGCAGTCCTGACTAAATACACCAAGAAAATAAACAGCAAACCCACTCTCCTCTCCTGGATGCTGCCAGAGCAGTTCCCACAGTACTACACAGACAGCCAGGTTCATTTTGGAGCATCCAGCTGTGAGGTGACACACTTAATGCACCAGTGATCTGATCCACTACAGAAAATCTTTGGGGCCTGATTCTCTGTGCCTCTCACCTTGTGCAGTCCTTTGTAGTGAACAGCCTGAACGCCCACACGCTGGAAAAGCAGAATATAAAATATTTTGCACTGCTTAGCCTTCACTGCAATACCTGTAGCCACACGAACAGGTGCAGGAGGTAAAACAGGCTCTGAGTTCCTGTGAGAATTTTATTTCTATGCCATTGTTTTGTTTTCTTTAAAGGTAAAATATAAATGAATTTGAGTGATCTTATGAGCCTTCCTATAGGACACTTCCAGAGCAACAGAATATCACACACAGAAATATGTGCAGGTCTAATAGTCAACACAGATCAGAACAAGTGCTAAACCTGAGTCCTCCCTTGGAAATTCAGATGTTGCCAGTTTAAAGGGTTGTTTTCCTAACCTAGCAATCATTTCACAAAAGGAGCTCCAATGCCAATTTTAAATCAACAATTGCCTTGTTACGAACACAAACGACGTCTCATTGCAGTGCAACCTCCTCTCCTTTTTGTTTTTATGATAGTAATTTAAGGATATTAGGAGCTGTGTTAGTCCACAAAAGATGGTAGTGCAGGAAAACAGCTTTGCATGAGAAATGCTGTAGCAAAAATCATATGTGCTCTCCAATTTTTCAAACGATGGCCACAAATTCAGAGAACAGACTTTATAGTAAGAAAGAATATTTTTGGTCAGAGATTTGGCCTTTTTTTTTTTGTAAATTCTGTTTGGTTTTGTTATGTTTGTTTGCTTTTCTTGAGGGTACTATTTATTGCATACCTGCTGGAGAATAATCCTACAGCAATGGGCTAAATTTTAAACAAGGTCACACCATTTTTTCCCACATTTATTTTAATATTAATTATTGCACCTAAATATATATTTCAAAAAGAAAAAGCTCTATCTTGTGGCACAAAGGCTGATTATATCAAAAAGTGGAGGGTTTTGGCAGTGATGGGAAAGTGAGTCATTTTTTCTGTCCTTTTACAGCAATTTTTTTCCCCCTTTTGTTTTCATTTACGGAGCAATGCAGAGATAATAATCTTAATAAAACAGTATATACAAATCCCTGTTCCTGTGCTACTGATAAGACACTAACTGTTCAGCCCTGCTAAAACTTACTCACAGGAACTGGCCTCTATTTTCAGAAGTGGCAGATTATTTTGATTACCTCCCTTTTTCAGTCAATCACCAGTTTTAGAAAAAAACAAAAAACGTGGCGCTAGATGTAAAAAATTAAAGACACCTGCTTTTGGAAAGCTCTATGCCACAGTTTTTGTCAACCTGAAACTCTTGGAAATCACTCTGAAAGCTTTGCTGCAGCGTTGGTTTGAGTTGAAAGTGGACACTGTGCACAAGGGTGCTCCATGCTGATGTACCTGGGCTGCTGGAGGGTCTGGGAGTTCCACTTCTGCACTGCCCTAATGGTCTGCCCTCATTAATTAGTCCTGAGTGACCCCCACTGAGCCATGGAAAACACATTCCTGGTGGTGTCCAAGCATCACCTCGTGGTTTCTCATCCTGCAAGAGCTCCCTCTGCCCCAATGGAAAACACCATTTATTACCCTGCTGGTGGGGTAAACAGCCAACAAGGAAATTTAGAATATTATGCATGAGAGCTCCAGCTGTGATCCTGGGTGGGTTCTCTCACCTCTGGCAGGCACAGAAGTGAAGGTTTGGGTCTCAATCCTCTCCTGTATCGCGGTGGATAATCCGAAATTTTGGGTACTGTCTCCTGACTGGGAATTCTGGTGTTGAGAAAGGCGTGCTCTTCTCTTAGGGCAGAGTGGGAGAGGCTTGAATGGTTTGGCAGCCTAAAAAGTTGGATTGGGAAGTGGAATATATGAGAATATCTATTTGTTTATCTGTTGGAATTGACGGAGAGCTTTTGATAATGTTCAGTGTGGACTAGGGCTGAAATTAAAGAAGAGATCTGGAACTTTGCAAGGGGATTTGTGCCTAGGAAAGAACACAAAAGAAGCCTTGTGGGGTTTAGGTCCTCACTCTTTTCCTTGGGGAAGGGTTGAGGGGTGGGCTTCAGATGTGAGCTCCTTGTAAAAGAGAGATTAGGGAAGAGCTGCCCTAAATTGTTGCTTTGTAATCCCTGAACTGGGCACAATTAACTGTTTGACATGTGAAAATATTGTGTTAATGAAGTTCCAGCCTGCTCCTTAAATCCATCCTTGTGACTGTCTTTATTCATCTGCATGTCCTGATAGATCATGCTAATTTTTATTACTTATTTTACACGAGTAATCCCATTGAAATCGAGGGGTCACTACTGCTAGCATGAGAGATGATTGTGGCTCGTGCCTTTAATCCATTATTGAAGCTGAAAGCTGTTTACAGATTCTTGTAACACTTAATTTTTGCTCAGCATGGACAACTCAAAGCAAGCATCTTAACTTTTTCTGCTGACTTCCTTTTCTCTTTATCATTCCACGTGCCTGCCGTAGTTTAAATTATAGAACACCACACTGACATTTAATTTAATCAACATTTCCTGTTTCTTTTAGGTTTTGTATGCACCTTCCACTAAAAATAAATATATTCCTTATTTAGTTAATAGGACCTAAATGTGGGATCCAAACTGCCAGTTGCTCTGGTGAAACATGATTCTACCATTTAATTTCAGGAATCAGCTAACAAGGAACTGCAGAGAGAGCCCCATCCAGGGACACAACAGCAGCTTGCTTTATGTTCCCTAGGAAGTGATTTTAATGTCTGTTTGAGACATCATAAACGGGATTCTCTATTGCCTCTGGGAGAAGGAAGACAAGACCTGCATGGAACCACATTGCATTAATTTAAGCAACAGAGGCTTTTCCTACCAGCAGAAATCAGTGCAAGCATCACCCTGATTTTATTAAGGAGGAGGAGATAAGCCATGCTGAATGTAAAAGATGAGAGTGGTGCTTGGACTGATTAGGACCAAGTAAGGGTGTTCTTGTGCTGATGCTCTCTGATAGGAAAACAGATGTTTGTAAGTTCCTAAGTGGTTTCTTCATTTTGATATGGCTTTAAGGTTATCTCAGTACCTCAATAATTGGATTACTCTGGCACAAAGATAATGTTGTTTTATAGGGCTGGGGCTTTGTTGTTCAATGCTGTCATTTATACCTCTGAGAGGTAGCCACAAACCATTTCTGTGTGAGAAAGGTGGCATTTTACAGCAGCTCTTGTGAAAATGAGTGTGCCAAGACTCAATGGAGTAGAAAACTGGAGCTATGAATTTTCTAGGAGGGTGAGGCAAGAAGCAGCTTATGAAGAATGGTAGTGGAAGGACAAAGTCAGGGAGAACTAAAGACAGATTGGCTCTGTGTGAGCAGAGAGATCTATCTGTAATTTTTTCTTCCCTTAGAATCATACATAAAACTTTAATTGGTGAACTTTCAGGTTCAGGGGTGGGTGGGGGAAACCAACTTGGAGCTGTGCACAAAACACCTTCACAAACTGATTTGAGGTGCTCATAGCAAAGGTGTGTGATACCTTTCATTTCAAAGCAGTCATGTTCCATGAGCACTAGAACAGAACCAGGCTTAGGCTGTGCTTCCCTGGTGCTAGGAAACTGAGCTTTTCAAATTTCAAATTTCAAATAGCTAGCAATTTTTTACACAGTAGCCTACCTTTCTCTGGGTAAGTTGCACTGAAAATTTCCTTTTGTGCTTTCTTTAGTTATTCAGGGTGGAAAAGTGGCTTGAAGCTGTGCTCCCAGCTGTGTCCAGCCCATGTGTGCTAACATTCAACATCCTGTGCACTCAAATATGCACAGGGCTAAATAAGGAGATGTCTTTAGGTTCTACTAAAAAGCATTTGGTTGACTGAAAATGTTGAAATGAGTCAATGCAGAAATGGCAACATCCTTCTTTTAAATAAATAAATAAAACACCCACCCCCTCCGAATTAATTATTTGCAATAAATAGTAAAAATGGAGTGATTATTTGCATTCAAAATTGTTTTTAGAAGTATTTGGAAGTAGGATACTAGAGTCTTTGAGGAATGAAATATCCTTATTATTCAAGACAAACTCAGATGCAGCTACTAGCAGTCCAATGGGGCTTTTTTTCTTTCTTTCTTTCTTTTCTTTTTCTTTTCTTTTTTTTTTTGTAATTCTCTTTTCCACTGAACACCTTAATCCTATTGTAGAACTAGAAAAATACAGCTCCTGTGGAGAGCATAATACAATCTCACACCATTGTGCTTTTGATCTTAAATAAAATGCACCCGCATTTGGCTTTTTCTCTTTGCACCAGATTAGTTTTGGACCCAGCCACCCTTATTCCTTTCTTGTGTTGAACTGCAAGGAACTTTATCATGATTGTAAGGAGGAGTTGGCATAAAGCAAGTAGTAAAGGGGGGGAGGCAGTGCTTATGCAAAGGAAAAAAGGTGTGGGAAGGGTATGAATAGAAGAGAGCTCTGAAAGATGTGGGGAGGACACACAAAACCTGTCAGCCTGACCCATGGCAGGCTGGAGGTCGCCAGGTTTGAGATGTCCTGAGGTAGAGCAGAGCTCCCTGCCCAAATTATTTCTTTGCCTGTGCAGCACTGAAGGTCAGCAGCCACCAGAAGCAGGATTTGCAGGAGCAGTGGGGGCTGAGGACGTGTGACTTTGACAGCCAGTGCCAGAACTTGTGCCCGGTTTGGTGACTGGGACAGGGCAGGGGGAAACATCACCACCTTTCTCAAAAGTCTGAACTTCATTAGGAAGAGGCAAGTTTGGGGTTGGCTTAGTGTTTGGGTTTTTTGGATACAATCGGGCCGTGGCCCGCCCCCCGTGTGTGCTGCTCGGCTCAGTGCAGCTCCTGAAAGCCCTGCCGGCCCCCCAAGTGTGCGCAGTGCCAGCAGCGCTGCTGCAGAGCCCACTGCTCTCCCAGCGCCCTGCTCCGGGACGGGGAGTGATGGGGCTGGCTGGGAGAGCTGAGGCTCGCACCTCCCAGCTGCCCTGCTCCCATCCCACCCACGGGACTCTGTAGGAGTTCCTGCCGCAGAGGGAGGGAGGAAGCCAAGAAAGAAACATTCCTCCAGCTCTTTTCTTGCTTTCTCCTTTTCCCGTCAGAGTTACCACCCTCTCTCACCACTCCTACGGAGAGGTCTGAAGTCTCACTGAATCAGCAGTTGTGAATATTATCTGTGCTGTTAATGGTTTGCATCTTTTTGCATGAAAGGGTAAAATCACTTAGGGACACACACGCACACACACACTGAAAAGATCATATACAGTTACATATCCAAGCACGGGAGAAAAAAAAAAAAAAGGTTGTAATGTTCATGAATTCCAGATGATGACTTTTTAAATCCCCAAGAAAGCAGTGAAATTGTTTGATTGTTCTTGTTAATTATTGGACTTGTCCCAGTGTCAAATATTTGTAGAAGATAAGACTTCCCTCGTGGAGATGAATAATAACCGAACTTGCTCTTCTTTGAGCGATTTGGCTCAGGGTGCGGATTTCTGCCTTTCCCACTCTCACGCTCGAACCCCGTCCAGCCGGCTTCGGCGCTTCGGAAAAGCACGTGTACAAACCGCTCCATTAAAAATGAAAGACCCCGTAAGTAAACAAG
>VZRX01005586.1:59335-81387 GCA_013398075.1 Notiomystis cincta | reverse complement strand
TATATATGTGTATATATATGTTTCATTTAAACAAAGGATGCAGTTAGCAGTCCTACAAGTCCAAGAGTGTGAACAAATCAGGATGTGATTACTTAAGGAGAATAGGCATAAAAGAGCACTTCTAGAGTACTTGTTATTGTCCAAAATATCACTGAAATTCTGATGACTAAGTACAGTCTGCTTATCTCTATTTGAAACAGTGCTGTACAGATTCACTATTTCTAAAGGTCTTCTTTCCATTTCTATATAGATATTCTCCCTTCACATTTTGAAGGTTTGAAGAAGAGGATTGTTTTTCGAGTCACACTAAGTAAACATTAAATGCATGCAGGCTTAAAACTAAAGCATGCATGTTATGTAGCAGCAATAAACAGTGCTCGGCTTGCACGACTTATGATGCTCAAGCGTTGCCTTGTTAAAATGCCAAAAACCCTTTTTCTTTGCATTTTTTTGAAAAGTAAATCTCTTCCTTTGACCTTGCAATACTTAACTTTTCTGTTTCTTTGAACAAGTGATATTTATTTTACTGAATGCTTTTATATTACAGATAAGGTGGATGAAATAGTGCCAGTTTCCAAGCCATCAAGAATTGCAGACAATGCAACTGTGGACTCAAGAGTGGCAACTATAAAACAGCGGCCTTCTAGTAGATGTTTTCCCTCAGCTACAGATATGAATGTGAGTGGGAGCCATGAAGCGCTGCTTTATTCCTACTAATGTATCTAGTTCCTTGGTTAAATTGTGCACAATGCATTGTAAGGGAAGAAATTACGTTAATACTATAGCATGTATTAAAAATTAAACTGCAGAACTCTGAACCTGGGAAACTCTGATATTGCATCATTCAAGTGCAGAATTTGATCTTACAGAACTTTGCGGGTAAAAAAAAATAATTGCTTTTATTGCATTTTGGACATATTTTTCTATTACTCGCCTTAACTTGTTGCCTAGTAAATAATATCAACAAACTCCACTTACAGCTGCTGTCCTTTCATGAATGTCTGAACAAAGCCCAGCCTTCCCTTTCTCTCCCCTCTCCTCCCCAAAAATAACCCAAGATTTATTATTTTCCATAAGAATTCTCAGTGAAAGGGATAATGGATGAGGTATTATTTCCATGTGGGAGAGACTTTCATGCTTTAATATTTTTGCTCTTTTGTAGTCCATGTATGAGAGACAGGGTATTGCTGTGATGACGCCCACTGTCCCAGGGAGCCCTCAAGGTCCTTTTCTGGGTATACCTCGGGGTACAATGAGAAGACAAAAATCTATAGGTAAAATGCCTCTCTTGTATGGTTTTGTTCATTAATCACATGCTTTTTTTAGCAACTTTGCTTCTTTCCTAAAGCATGTTTCTCTGACATCTTTACTCCAGTGAGTGACTGTTCAATCTTTATACAAAGCTCATGAGAAAAGAAGTTTGTGTGTAAGGGGCTGTAATTTCCACATTTTGCTTGGCAAGTATGGAATTATGATTTGGTGATTTTCTTTAGAATGTTCCATCTGAAAAGGAAAAAAAAAACCAAAACAGCACAAGCCTCTTGCAAAACACTAGGGCAAAATCCTTTCATTCCTTGTTATTGAGGTGAAGGGATTGTAATGCTGTGCAGTTTACAAAGAAATTCTGTTGATTAAAGGGACTAAAATTCACTTTTTTTTCCATTTCAAGTGATGGCAATAGATGATTTTACAACAAAGAAACAAAGAGCAGACCAAAATTGGGCTTTCTTTGTTCTTGTTTGTAATCTTAGCAGAGACTTTTATCAATTTAGAAATGCATTCTGCTGATGTAAAATTAGCATTCAAATATTCCAGTTTATTTATGTTAAAAGCCATATTTCCAATAATATAATGTCATATTTTGAAATCCAACAGAATGGGCTTTTTTCCCCCAATAGGATCTTCACAGTCCCTTTTCTAAATTTCAATTGCATCCTAAAAATTCATTAGGTTTCCAAGTTGTTTTATTATATGCATTTGCAGAGTGCATGAGCAAGGCAGAAGTGACTCTTCTGCACAGAATGTCTTCCCTGTTCAATAGTTTTCAAAGAAAATGTGCTTCTCTACAGCTACCTTGATGGTACATAAACCCCAAATATTTGCCTATGCATCAGTTTAATTACAATTCCATAGCATCCTTTTCAATCCTGGTATCTGGGACGTCCAACAGGCAAGAATGATTATAGTGGGCATCATCCTAAAGGCCTCTTGGAATTTTGCATATCCTCATGGAATGGGAAATACACCTTGGAATTTTGGGTTGGATGGAAAAATAGTAGACTGTGAGGTATCCCAGTGGATGTGGCAGCGTTTTAAATGCACTCTCTGATTTTTCAGGAATAACGGAGGAAGAGCGGCAGTTTCTGGCCCCTCCTATGCTGAAGTTTACCAGGAGTCTTTCAATGCCTGACACCTCTGAAGATATCCCACCACCACCACAGTCCTTACCTCCCTCACCACCACCACCTTCTCCCTCTCTGTACAACTCCCCCAAATCCCTGACGTCCCGGAGCTATGGAACGATCAAACCTCCATTTAACCAGAATTCAGGTACAAAAATCTCTTTGGTTAGGCCTGAGAGCGTGGGGACAATGATAAGGGACAAAGGGATCTATTACAGACGGGAGCTGGACCGATACTCCCTGGACTCAGAAGACCTGTACAACCGGAGTGCCGCAGCTCAGGCAAATTTCAGGAGCAAGAGGGGTCAGATGCCAGAAAACCCCTATTCCGAGGTTGGGAAGATTGCCAGCAAAGCAGTTTATGTGCCTGCCAAGCCAGCCAGGCGGAAGGGGATGCTGGTGAAACAATCCAACGTGGAGGACAGTCCAGAAAAGACCTGCTCTATTCCAATCCCAACCATCATCGTCAAAGAGCCATCCACCAGCAGCAGTGGGAAAAGCAGCCAAGGGAGCAGTATGGAGATCGATCCTCAGTCTTCGGAGCAGCCTGGACAGCTTCGGCCTGATGACAGCTTGGGAGTCAGCAGTCCGTTTGCAGCAGCCATCGCAGGGGCCGTGAGGGACAGGGAAAAGAGGCTGGAAGCGAGACGCAATTCCCCGGCCTTCCTCTCCACAGACCTGGGAGATGAGGATGTTGGATTAACCCCTCCAACACCGCGGATGAGGCAGTCCAAGTTCACCGAGGAGTCAATGTTTAGCAGTGAAGATGGTTTCAGACAGTTCATGTCACCGATCCCCGCCCCCAGAGAGCCCGAAAACCTTTTTAACAGCAACGAGCCCAGCAACCAGAGTGACTCAAGGACATTGAATGCTCCATCCAAAACAAAAGGTACTGACAACAATACGGTGGCAGCCAAGCCCACAAATGCTCCCAGCTCAGATAGCTATGTTCACCCAGTCACAGGGAAGCTGTTGGATCCAAACTCTCCACTTGCCCTCGCGCTCTCTGCCAGGGACAGAGCCATGAAAGAGCAGACACAGCAGATTCCAGGCAAAGGGGACGCTGTCAAAACTGACCTTAACAAACCGCTTTACATTGATACCAAGCTGAGACCCAACATGGAAACGACTTTTCCTGTTACTGCCACTGTCACCAGGCAAAATACCCGCGGCCTGTTGAGACGGCAGGAGACTGAGAACAAGTACGAGATGGATGCAGGGAAAGAAAAGAGAGCTGAGGAGAAGAAGAACATGTTGATAAACATAGTGGATACCTCGCAGCAAAAGTCAGCTGGCTTGTTGATGGTGCACACTGTGGACACAGCAAAGTCAGATGATACGCCTGAGGATGAGGAGGAAAAGGGAGCTGAGATGGAGCCGAGTCTTGAAAACTCCCCGCTGGAGAGGCCGGAGGGCAGTGAGGAAGGGGAGAGCGAGTTGAGCGTCCCTGCCGCACCCGAGCCCCCGGCTTCTCCCTGCAAAACCATCATGGCCACCAGCTCCGTGGACGACCCTGTCATCCTGCCCTTCCGCATCCCCCCACCACCCCTGGCCTCGGTGGACATCGACGAGGAGTTCCTGTTCACTGAGCCGCTGCCCCCTCCCTTAGAGTTTGCCAACAGCTTCGACATCCCTGACGACCGCTCGGCACCCAGTTCGGCACTGGCGGACCTGATGGCGCAGAGGAAGAATGGCACCCCTTTGCCCAGCCAGCCAGCAAACTCCTTGGACAGCAAAAAGCAAGCAGGTCTCTCAAACTGTTTGCCTGCCTCCTTCCTGCCACCCCCTGACAGCTTTGACAATGTCACCGACTCTGGGATTGAGGAGGTTGACAGTCGGAGCAGCAGTGACCATCACCTAGAGACAACCAGCACTATCTCAACGGTGTCCAGCATCTCTACCTTATCCTCAGAAGGCGGGGAGAACGTGGATACTTGTACAGTCTATGCAGATGGGCAAACATTTCTGGTGGACAAACCCCCAGTACCTCCTAAGCCAAAAATGAAGCCCATAATTAACAAAAGCAATGCACTTTACAAGGATGCGCTGATCGAGGAAACTGTAGACAGCTTTGTGATCCCTCCTCCCGCTCCGCCCCCGCCTCCCATCAGTGCCCAGCCCAACCTGGCGAAAGCTGTCCCCCAAAGGACATCTAAGCTATGGGGGGACGTGCCAGAGGTGAAAAGCCCGATTCTCTCAGGCCCCAAGGCTAATGTCATTAGTGAACTGAACTCAATACTCCAGCAAATGAACAGAGAGAAATCCTCAAAGTCAGGGGAGGGATTGGAGTCACCAACTGGAACGAAAACTGCAAGTCTCAGTACAAGGTAAAAGTAATTAACCAAATAATTTTCTAAAAAGGCTTAATTTTTTTTTCCCCATCCCATTGCTAACTTCTCGTATAAATCACATAGATTAAAGAAGAACATACTCTGTATTTGCTTAATGAATAGTTTGTGTCAAACAAGAATTTCTTACACTATCAACATTTGTGTTGCCTACTTGATAGGATAAGAGCTTTCTCAGTCTTCAGCTTCAAAGGTAGTTTGCACAAACCTTTCAGTTGTTTTGATGTGAATTTCTGAGATTTAATTTTTTTTCTCTTTAATTTTTTTCTCTTTAGTTTCTTTCCTTTTAAAAGGGGGTGATAATTTAATTTTTCTTTGTTCTCCTGAGGTATTCTGGCTTCAAGTGGGTAAAAGGTGTTTTGGCCAAGGGTTGTGTCACATGCACTCTGTGGTGTCATTTGATTGATGCTGAGACCCCTCCTAATCTAATTCATCATAAAGTATTCCAGAGAATTGCTCATTAAAATCACTTTGCACTGTCCATATTATTACTAAATCACATCTGTATGGAATGTGGACATAATACCATGAAATCCACATTTATTAAAAAAAGAGAGGTAATTTTGTTAGGAGACTGAAGTATCTTTTTCCAAAAGTGTAGTGCTGGCTTTAATTTTTTTTTAAAAAGATGGCACCTAAGTCAAGCTGATTGCAAAGATTGCTCATTCAGAAAACAGTGTGATCCACACCCTCAGCATCACACAGTTAGATATTATTTCCTGCAAGACAGAAGTCATCAAACTGGTGATGGGGAGGTAATTAAAGTTGGCTCTACAGGAAAAGCCTTCATACATGGAGAAAAAAAAACCCACATTATTTTTGATAGATATTGATCATATTTCTTGTTAAGCCTCATAAGCATGTTGCCTATAGCTTCATGTATATATTATTTATCAGCTTTTATTTTTAAACTGAAAGGTATTTCCAGGTTACAGTGGAGATCTTTAGCATCCCTATTTTATTAGAAAATAGCTGAGGCTACAACTATAGTGTATTATAAGTATGTCAAAGTATTCTCATTACTGAGAGGAAAATGAAAAGTAGAAATAAATATAGATACCTTTTTTGTGAAAATACATTTTTAAAGGTATAAGGGGTGGGGAAAACTTGGAAAACTGTAGCACTTCACTGGAGAAAAGCAAACTATTATGCAAGCAAAAGTAGCCCCATATGTTATCTTTTAGAAAAAAATCTGACTTAGTGTTATAAAGTTATGTTACATTTCTGTCTTTGAGGTTTTTTAAATTTTTCTAACTCAGCTTTGTCAAATTACTAAGTCTTCATTATGGAATACAGAGGCTCAGTTTGGGGAGATGAGGGGATGGGGGTGGGGATGTGGAACTAAGCACCCAAAGCATTATTTCAATGGGGCTGAAATCCTGCTTCTTCCCTGAGAAGTAAACCCAAACACTCATCTTTGCAAACTGGAGAGAGGATCCTGGGATGTAGCAGTGCCAAAAGAGCTACAAGGGAATAATTGGGATAAGTTGGCAGTGGCAAAGAGCACAAAACTCTTGGCTGCCATTTGACTGTGGGAGAAAATGACACCTCCACCGCATTCCCGGTGGGAACAGGAGGCAAGAGGGCTGGGTTTTGTTTCCTACCATCTTCCAAACTGATATGATTACTTCTTAATTATGAGCTGTATTGAANTATATATTTTTAATAATAATCTGGAGACAGAAGTAGAGAGCCAGCAATCTACAGATGCTGGAAGTGTGTTTGAAAAGGTGCTGCAGGCAGTGTCTTTTCATCTCAATGAGGGTAAGGCAGAGAGATGGAAATGGAGATGTTCACTTGTGGGTTCAGAAGCCCTGTGGTTTTTTTCACAGCTTTTACTCCTGCTTTATCTCTCTAAAAGTTAAATAAATTACAGCCTTTCTAGCCCGACTGCACAACTGACACAAGTTTTTAAAAAGCTGTCAAATATTATGACCAAGGAATGCCATCTTGTGAAAATTTCAAGTGTAAAGGCGGATGCTTAAATTTCAAAGGTAAAATTCCTGGAGTTTCTTGGTATTTTTTCCCCCTAATACTCTAAAGCCTATGACAACCAATTGTAGAGAATGCAGGCCTTCCCCGTGGGGTAGCATTAGAAAGGGACCAAGGAATTTTGGCTCACAAAAAGCAGGGATTCTGCTAAATTAAAGAATAAGTCATTAGCTCTGTGAACAGAGTGATAATAAATGAGCCTGTTCCTATCCTTCAGCCAGGGAGAGGGATTGGGAAGTGTTATAAATAGGAATAATGTTCACAGGCTCACTTGGGCGGTGTTCGCATCACAGGCAGCCTGATGAAATTAAAAATATGTATTTTCTTATGGGACCATACATGAAATCATAGACCAGATTGGAATCCTAAACCTCACTCGGAATTCTCTACAGCCAGTAGATGTAAAACTGGGGTTCACTCGAGGCAATTGCCCTGTTAGAGTGTCAAAGGAGTGAATTAAACTACAGATAGTTGGATAATGGCTGGCTACAGAAACCCATAAAAATATTTTCTTTGTGTGCTTATATTAGGAAGAGATCATTCTATGGTCCTGAACAGCATTTCTTAATTATTATATTAAAGCCACCCTAAACTTGCTTTTATTCTCTATACCTTGGTTTAGCAATCATTTTCCATGGTGTATTTATAGTTTTCCCATGGTTCTTATGGAGACACCAAGCTTCAAGATTTTTAAATAGAGATGGAAACACTTGGCTGGGAACCATCTGCTCCTCAGTGGCAGTGACCAGCCTGTGGGATAGGAAGAAGGAGCCTGGTAGAAGGAAAAGGAGGAAGAAGTGAGAGGATGCGCTTGCTTACTTTACACTAATTAAAATGTAATTAAAAGGTTTGGTCAGAAAGTTCAAAAAGAGAGCTCTTGATCCCACTCCCAATTTTGGCCACCATTTACTTTGAGAAGTTATGGCCATCAGTTGTGGTGATAAAGGTTTTAATCTGGTTTATCCATGTCCTCCTGTGGGTGAGGATAGAACATGTCAACCACAATGCCATAAATACAGCATTCAATAAATCCACTTGAGAGGCCCCTGGCTTTTATTGGAAGCTGATGAAAGAACTGGGAGAAGAGCAGAGCGAGGCTTTCACTGGGGAGGAGTGTTTGCTCTGTCTGTGACCTGGCAGACGTGTGGCAATGTGACCGTCAGGTGCCAGCCTGTGAGATCCAGGGGCTAAAGGCAGCATGGCTGAGGCAGGACTCATGGCTGCCAGGGATAGACAGCTCTGCCCCAGGGAACCCAGCATCCTCCCTCCCTCCATGCCTCTGGAGCACTGATGAGGAATAACTCACAGCAGCTTCTGCTGCTCTCCACAAGCACTGCATCAAAATGATGCATGGCTTTGCCAGAGGGAGAAGCACTTTCAGTTTCTGTGTTTGCCCAGCTGTGTTTGCACAATCCCAGGGCCTCTAGGGTACATTGGCATCACTGCCGGTGGTGGGAAATGCTCATGATAAATGTGGGAGCTATTGAGAATGCTGTGGAATTGAGTCCTCTAGGAAGAATAACCTGCACTATCCTCGAATTACAAGTTTTGAAAGGGAAACTGGCCTGTGGTGTTTGCTATCTCTGAATTAGTTTTTTTCATGAGTATCTGAAAAAGTTCCTTTTATTTTTCCACAAACAGGTAAGGCAGAACTGAAATTAGTGGTGAGTCCTGTATAGGGACTGGTCCTATGTTTGTTTTGTCGTAAAGGATGTCTGGGTTTGGCAGAGGATGAAATAAGCGCCTTGATTTTTCACTTGCTGCTCTCCCATTAGACTCATTTCATGTTGTTAACTGTTTGCCAGCCGATTTCACAGGACTGCTTGCTTTGTCAGTGATTTCTACAGTGTTTCAGTCATTCCATTTTGTCATTTTTATTTGCTATCATGACTGCTGTTGTCAGAGGAGAGTCATGCTGAAGTGCCATGAAGTAAGTGCCAACCATAAAGCATGGGCTGTTCTATGTTGTACATTCTGCTGCTTTTTAATGCTCACTCACTGTTATTGCATTTCAGTGACTTTGGTGGTGACTATGTTTCTCACAGTGCAGTGTGGATTAGATCATCTAATCCAGAAATGGTAGCCATCCTAAAATGGGACCTAGGATATCATCTCAAGGAGAAATAAAAGCCACATTCACCCTTCTGAGAGGAGTACGCAGAAAATATGCTGGTAACATGAGCACATAAAACCAGATTCCTGAATGTGTCTGAGCACCTAAACAAGGGGCAAGACTTTGCAGATTTGGCCAGATTCTGCCAGATTTTGGGAGGTGCATTAACTGCATTAACTGCATTAATGCAGTTTTACACACTTATGTGAGGCTAAAAGTAAAGACAAACCACCTCTTGTGGTCGTCTTTTGTCCTTGAAAGCTGCAGGATTCTCCCCATTCTCCTTCCACCTTCCCTTTTCCCTGTGGTTATGCAAGCAGAGAGGCTGAGGCTGCCTCCTGGCCCAGCACCATCCCCTTCCCACTGCTTTCCAGACATTTCACGTGGAAACTCCTGAAGAGTTCCTGAAGAGACAGACTCCCACAGACCTTCACGATTGTTCCTCACTGGCAGCAGACACCGAGCATCTCTCAATTCTTCTCCCCAAAATAACACTAGTTTTGAGAAGCTCTGTATCCTGCCAGTCATCGCATCAGCCCTTGTTCTTCATCTGCCCCCAAAATAGACAATTCTTGTCTTACTTTTCTGCCATGCAATTTTCCTTTGACAACCCAAGAAGAAAGTAAAAATATTAAGAGATGAAGGCAAAGTCTGGGGGTTGTGTGGCCTCCAAGAACTTTAAGAATTTAAGAAAGTTCTAGGATAAAACAACTCCCAGGAGTGGAGAATAATGTGGGTTTTTTATTTTTCCATGGGAGCTGCTGCACTGATTTGCTCCTGATATTAAGTTAATAGTAAATTTGAATCTTGCAAATATAATTTAAAATTTAAAAGAATTTCTTGCCTACGAGCTGTGCTGATTGCTTTTATACTTGGAGGCCACATGGTTTGACATACATGTTATATATTTTGATTTTAATATGAGGCAACATAATGGGCATTGCAATCAGTGCAGGCTCACAGCATCAAATGTTTATAAATTACCACCATATGCTGATTCTAATAGAGCAAATTCTATTTAAAATAATTATTGGACTTTTCCCCTTTTTTAAAACGAAATTTGGAGTTTGGCAGGTTTAATATAGATTTAACATGTTTAGGATAACAGATGATCAAATAAGGCATAAGAAATTGCTCTTTAGAAACACCATAACACAACAAACTGTTCCTGCTCTCTGGCTGCAATATGCTTGCTCCTTATTGACCAGGGTACCAATCAACCATAAAATGCAAGACAGATGATGGTTTCAAGGCTGTGTCTGCACCCCAGATCTTATGGGAGGTGTCATAAATTATAATTTAGGAGGCGTAAGATTTACATAAATATCCTTGGTTTTTTCCCTTGGATTACAATTACAGTGGAGCATGAAAGAATGGAGTTGATATGGCAGGTGAAAAAAAGGGGAAATAACATGGGAAGATAATCTTGGAGTGAAAGGCATGGACCTGAAGCCTGGAAGTGCTTCAGCAGATTTCCCTGAGCTTCATCAGGGCTGTGCCCATGCCAGAGGGCTGAGCACTCACATGGCTACGAACTGAGCTGATGTTGAATCCTCTGCAATCAGCTAAAATTTCAAACAAATAAAAATTTATCATTGTCCCTGAGTTTTGTTTTAATAGTCAACAACCCTGAACCTCTGTCTCAAAAAAAGCAAGATGGTCTCTCACCCTGTGCTGTTGCTTGCAGCTGTGTTAAGCCAATGCTTTGATCCAGGCTGATGGGAAGCAAAGGACCAGGATGCCTGAGATGCTTTGCTCATCCTGAGAATTCCAGCCCATGGGATTGAGAGTGTTAGGGAATACTAGCCAAGGAATACTTCAAATGAGAGAACAGAGTTTACTTCTGGGGGATTTGTTTTACTGTGTTAACATCCTTTATTTAAAGGAAGAATGAGAGTAATTTCTTGAACAAGACTGGGCAGGGAATCTTTAAGAGGAGCAGTCTAGAGGAGAAGCAGCAAAAGTGAGTTGCAAAGCACTGAGCCTGGAACTGTCTGTCAAGCAGTAGAAATTATCTTTCATCACCTGGAATAAAAGAAGGTGGATTTTCATCATCCATTTGATCTTGCCACAATGGGTGTGAATACAAAACCCTAATTTTTAGTATTTACAAGACAGGAAAGATAAGTAGAAGAGTGATTGCTGATAAAATCAGGGATTCATTTCCGTATTTATACAAAGCTCATTCCTGTCATCACTAGGACAGCACTATCCCGGCCTTTTTCAAAGCAGGTTTTTTGTTGGTTTTAAATTATATCATGCCTTAGTAATGAGTGTGAGACTCCTAATGCTGCAGTAAAGAAGCTGGGAATAACTTGCTCCCCTTGGTTAGTAGAGTTTAATAGTCTCTTGCCATAGACTTTTTAATTGTAAGAATGCTTAGCTCCCGCCCTGGAAGACAATGAGAGCCATTAGGCACCAAAAACATAACAGGAAACACTCAGAACCTTGCCAAGTGTTTCCTTTCTTTGTTAAATTACAAAACCATAAGTGCTGGAAGCGTTGTTCCTACTGGGTTTTAAGTGAAGTACCAATCTTCCAAAGAGATCCCCTTGTTTCCATTGAAATACATGGAGCAGCTTGTGGGAAATCAGCGGGAATGTTGGTGTGAATATGATGTGCATTCTCCAAAAAGTTATTCTTGGTGCTTTTCTTGTGACAGGGAGCTTTGTTTGAATGGGGCCCGTGGAGACAGGAGCAGGAATATAGGTGTGGCAGAGCTGCACTTCCCTGGGGTCTGGGTTGGTGATGAAGTGCCAAAGCCCCAGGGGTGATGCAGGGAACACTCTCAGGGCTCTCCACAGCCAGCAGACAGCCAGGGAATCACTGTCTCCAGCTCAGGGCTGCAGCGAGGGAGAAAGGGATGAATAACCTGTTTGTTAGCACTGCCCCATGTTACCATTACCCTGCTTCTCCTTCGGCTCCTTAAGATCTTTTCTGTACAGCAGTGAATCTGCTGGATTAACGGGAGCATTTCTATCTGACATCATGCACCCAAGCCATCCTCAGTTCTGCCCGGGCAGGACAGGTCAGGCCTGGGAACGGTGTGGCACTCAGAAACAGAGGGCTTCTGTCAGGGTGTGCACTGGAAATCTCAGTACAGCGTCAGACACATCATCCTCTGGAGTCCATGGCATTGCTTCAAGGGTAAATAAACCCTTCCTTTGGTCTGGAAGTGCTTTAAATTAGTTGTCTGAAGGTTTTTCCAGCTGGCAGGATATTTCTGAAGTGAAAAATGCTGGAACTCAAGGCACCTGAGGGCACACTGACCGGCAGGCTCTTCCCATGAGAATAAGTGCTGTGGAGTCAAGCCTTTGATGACATGAACAGACCCAAACCTTCTAAATTTGCTTCTGTAGCCAGTAGGCAGAAGCAGAGGGTCATGTTCCTTCACCCAGTTTGTCAGGTTGGGCATCAAAGCAAGCCTCTCAGCGAAGTTCATGCCTGCTTCCTTTGTAATCTGAAACTCATTTTCTTTAGTCAGAAGTTGATCCCAACTACATCACCTCCAGTCATGCACAGGAACAAGGATTTCATCTCCTTAATTTTGTAGTGAAACTGCCAGAGTATAATTTCTCTGTGGAAGGAAATGGACACAAAGACATTTTAGGAAGCTTTGAAGAACTGTTTTATGGTTAAAGCATGAATAGAAAAGGAAGTAAGAAAGTTCGTTCTTTAAACAAACAGGATTACAAAGATTCTGAAAAATTCTCTGAATGAAGCCCAAAGATCCAAAATCCAGTGCTCCTAAAGCTTTCTACAACTACTGTTATTAGTTATGTTATGTGTAAAGCCAGAACTGAAGGATTCCAACTCTCCACGTGGCCAAGGGACGATCAACTCCTGGTTGTGCTTCGTGGAGAGCGTAAAGTACTCGTGTGCTTGTTCCACTCAGCGTTTCTCATTTAACCAGGAGTTAATTTGGGAACAGGAGTTAAAAAGGGAGAGAATGTGCTCTGGAAGTTGTTTTTCCTGGACTGCTCATAAGCATAGGTTTTTTCTTTAACTATGGTTTACCATTGGTGGTAGTTTTCTGGGAAAGAGTTAATGATACCATTTTTTGTACTTTTAGTTAAAATGTGAAACTACCCAAGAATTCCCATGCTGTAATAACCATGTGCTGATGAGGACATCCTGGTGGCTGACAGCTCTAACTGTGCCTGTCTGTTTGCAATTGCAGGAGCACGGAAGTCATGAGTACTGTCTCAGGTACACGAAGTACAACAATCACTTTCACTGTCCGACCTGGAGCCAGCCAGCCAATCACACTGCAGAGCAGGTCCCCAGACTATGACAGCAGGACCTCAGGAGCAAGGCACACTCCCAGCCCTGTGGTTTCACCAACAGAGATTAATAAAGACATCATGCCTGCTCCTCTGACTGCTTCTGCTTCAGCCTCATCTCCTTCTCCAACTCTATCCGATGTATTTAGTCTACCCAGCCAGCCCCCTTCTGGGGACTTATTTGGCTTGACCACAGGGCGCAGCAGGTCTCCTTCTCCCTCAATATTACAACAGCCAATCTCAAATAAGCCTTTTACAACTAAGCCTGTCCACCTGTGGACTAAACCAGATGTGGCAGATTGGTTGGAAAGTCTAAACTTAGGTGAACATAAAGAAACATTTATGGACAATGAAATAGATGGCACACATTTACCAAATCTACAGAAGGAAGATCTGATAGACCTTGGGGTGACTAGAGTTGGGCACAGAATGAACATAGAAAGAGCTTTGAAGCAGCTGCTGGACAGATAAGAATAGCTATTTTGCCTCACAAACTTCTGTTGAAACTAGAGATGGGCTGGTACTGATATACTCCAAATGCCTTGTCTGTCTGTGAGTGCCAGCAAAATTGGGGGGGAGGGGAAAACAGATAAATTCCTGGTACTCAGGTGATGCAGACTGTCTGCTACATGCCCAAACACAAGCCTAAAGATGCTAAAGAAGTGGGGCCATTTTATTTCAAAGCTGTGGGGAGGTGTGAGAGAGAGACAACTGTTAACTTCAAAAATGGTATCTCTTGATACTGCCCTTGTCCAGTACCATTGTGTGACAATTTTCTTTTAAAATTGCAAACAGTTCAGGGCTTCTTTTATTGAAGAAAAAAAAAGTATTGCATTTTATTTTATCCTCTTCTTGGCATTGAGTCTCCAAGCAGGCTTTCTTCCCCAGCCCTTGGTTCATTTTAAGAGGGCAGGTTGCTCCATTACCACTCAAACCCAGTTTTATCAGTAGCAGAGATATTGAGGTGGGCACAGGAATTCATATTCATCTTTTTTTAGTGGCATAGCTCCCTGACCTGTTGGCAGTGAAGCTGGTTGTTCTGCTGGAGTCAGTCCAAAGGTAACCTTGCTCTGTTTTACCTGGTATTTCTTTATTTCTGCAGTTATATTTAGCACTCTTCCAAGGTGGAAGAACAAGTTCAGTGCACACTCCATTGATGTGGCCTGTAGGATGGTGTAGATGTTGAGTAAAGGTTGAGGAGGGATGCACACTTAGAGGTACAGCAAAATGAAGCTAGTTTGAACCTGAGACCCCCCCAGTTCTCAACCAGCTCAACTGCTGCTGAGTCAAAATATGAACTCCACAAGCCAGGACAAACTTTTGTGTATAGGTGCAGCTTTGGGGCTTGACAGACACTGAGAGAAGCTGAACCCTGAGAGGTGCTGTTCAGTCCAGTGAGTGGTAAGTGCCTGGGTATTTTGAACAGCAGGCCAAAAAGGAAGGAGAGGAGAGATGAATGTTCCCATTGAAGTCAGTGGGAAGGGTGCCAGGATTTGAAGTAAGAGAGGGTTTCAAACTGTTAGGAGTGGAAATGCTTCAGCTGTTAAGAAGAGGCAGAGAGGTGATGCCAAGATGGAAAGAGCTGTCGAGCGTCTCGGAGTGTGTGTGTTCCGAGAGCCAGGAGGGCTGGGGAGGGATCCTGACTCTCACTTTATCACTGCTAGCAGGAACTGGCTCTGGGCAAGGACAGAGAGCCAGGCACTGGCCCCCAGCCCATTCCTTGGCATGAGAGATGGGAGCGCCTTGCCAGAATCCAGGGCTGGGAGCAAGGGCAGAGAGAGCTTTCCAGGAGACTTCTGTCAGCAAGGGAGAAACACCCACAGCTTGTTCACATGGATTTTTTAAAAAAATAATTAATATTATTATTGCTTTTTTTTCAACTTTCAAGTTAACAAGTCTCTCTCCACATGTTTGAACTCCCCCTTGTAATTAACACCTCTGAATATCTGTGAGCTTTGTAGGTCTTTCTGGACAGAATATTCAAGATGTTCAAGGTGGTTAAATTGGGCGTGGATGGCTAAACTGCCTCCCTACCAAACTTTCAGGTTCTCTTACATTTTGCAAGGTACCTGAACTTTCTTTCCTTGATATGGTCCTCGATATGGTCCAGCCTATCTCTAATTTTTTTTATTATTGTGATTATTTTTTGCTCACAAAAAAGTGTCTAATTAGGTCTGCAACAGCCCTAGTATGAGTACATAAAGTTTAGCATTTTAAATATCTTTCTTTACTGCGAGTTTAAATAGTTGTACAGATAGTTTATAAGCACAATATTTTAAGAAAATAACTGGCTGGTCTACTGGGCAGCCTTTGTGCCACTTCAGAGCTAGGAAGTTAAAAACAAAAAATAAAAAACCAACCAAACAAACAAAAAACAAAAAAAACTTTTTGTGGTTTACTACTGTTTCTGTGGAATAATTATAAAGTCTTGACCTTTTTAAAATCAACCTCATTTGGATGCATCTGAACCAGCAGAGCTGTGTTATATTTTCTATCTTTGCTAGAACTTCTACAGAGTAGGATGAATATTTCTTCAAAAGTGGTTACAGTTACCAGTGCATTGGAAACTCATAAAAACCAATTTATTTAAACCTCCTGCCCCCCTTATGGAACAGCAAATCTTTTGACTTAACATCTGTTACTGCGCTCTGTTTGTACTTGGGGAGTTCCAAGGAACCTTGTAATAAAAACGAAGCACTGAGGAGTTTTGCTGTTGAGAAGTGCTGAGTTTTTCCATGAGAGGTGTAGAAAAAGGCAGTTCCACTTGGATAGGTCGATGCAGGCAACTTGAGGCCATCACACACTTTCAGAAGTGGAAAAAAAAAAGGTAATTTAGCCATTGTTTGTCTTCCATTTGGTGATACGACAGAATTCAGTAATTCAGTAAATAAACCACTGATGCCATGCTATCTTTCTTTTGTTTTGGTTTTTTTTTGGTGGTGGTTTTTTTTTTTTTTTGTTTTGGTTTGGTTTGGTTTGGTTTGGTTTGGTTTGGTTTGGTTTGGTTTGGTTTGGTTTGGTTTGGTTTGGTTTGGTTTGGTTTGGTTTGGTTTGGTTTGGTTTGGTTTGGTTTGGTTTGGTTTGGTTTGGTTTGGTTTGGTTTGGTTTGGTTTGGTTTGGTTTGGTTTGGTTTGGTTTGGTTTGGTTTGGTTTGGTTTGGTTTGGTTTGGGGTTTTTTGTTTTTTTTTTTTAATTGTTGTTGTTGTTCTTTTTTTATTTCTTTGTTTCTTTGGGTACAGTTGCTATTACCTCTATAACATGCGCCAGAAGTACGTTAGGAAATAAATACAGTAGTAAAAGAAACACATAGAAGTTGACTTTTTGGATCACAACCTTCCTGTTGCTTGAACTTGCCCTGAGCAAGCACACGCACTCACAGGTGAGAGTCGTCCCTTTCTCACACAGGTGTGGCTCCTGCTCGTGCATCTCTTCAGGTACTCCAAGAGCAGGTACAAAGGGAGTGGATTAGAGCAGATTAAAGAGCTGTAAGGGAATAGTTTTACTTTTCACGTTGTGTCCTGTGAAGCAGAAAGGTAAGGAGACCTGATGGGACTTACTGTGACCACCAGAATGCATCTCTGCCAAGTTGAGTTCAGTCTCCAGCTCTGAGGGGTGGTTTGAAACAAAACCAGAAAGCAATAGTAACAGATAACGCTGTGGCCTCCGAGTATTTTCATCAGGGGGGAGGAGAGAAGACCCATTTCTTTCATGCTACTCATGCTTCTGATAGTGAAAAACAAAGTCGTTAGAGATCTATGATATTCTGGGTTTTAGGATCAACTTTTGTTTATATACTGTAATTTAAATAAATTGCATTTACATGCCTAGTTTCTGTAATATTTGTGTATACAATACCAAAATCTTACAAGATGTAAATTGTGTATAACTGCACAGACGCCTTGCCCTAGGTGACTGAGAACATTTTAAGATTAATTCATATATTATAAAATGACTAGATGTGACTGTTGATTTACAGAATTTACATATCACAAAGAAGTTAATTATTTGTGGTACTTAAGTTAATAAAAAAATAGTGATTTTTTGTTTTGTTTTTCTTTTCCTCTCAGTTCTTACAAAGCATTACCCAGTTGATCTGGCGATGATTATGTGTATGAGCCACAAATATTGATAATTTTTCCATTACATTTTTTCTTTTCTTTTCTAGATATTAATATGTTTCTCGCTATAGTTTGTGTAACAACTTGTGTTCACGTTATCTATGTTGCTGTAATTTTTGTGCTTTAATTCCTCTTATTTCGACTGATTAAAAAGAAAGATCAAGCTCCTGTAACTTGCACTTTTCCCCAATCCTTAATACTCTTGTATGGCAACCAAAATTACTGTAAGAAATAAATATAATATTGCACTAAGGGTGTGGTTCTGATTGCAAACAGAGAACACTGTCTGGATTTTTATTAAAAAAGAAAAAAAATAAGTTGCCAAAAAAAGTTGCAATTTGTTATTGGAAACGCATAAAATGCTTTAACAAAATGTAGATAGAACTAAGGGAAAATTACTGATCTATTATTGGGAAAAGCATTTCCTGTTTATTCTTTTTTTTGTTTGTTTGTTTGTTTGGGGTTTTTTTGTTAAAGCATTCCTTATGCCAAATGTTCGGTTGATTTACTGAATTTCAGGGTTCATCCTTCAAATATGGAAAATCAGGAAACTTTGGAGGGGAGAGGGAGAAAACTGCATTACCTGATTATTTGTTTTGCCTTAAGGTGGAATTCCAAAATCCGTGGAATGTTCTTTGTGCTGGCTGAGCGTGTGGGGGGGAACGCACGCCCCGAGCTTTAGTGCTGCTGCTCTGTGATTTAACAAGGCATTGAAAAGTGGGGAGTTGGGGTTTTTATTTCACTGAGGGGCTGGAGTTTCTCTAGGGCAGAGCAGCTTTGCAGAGGGGAGAAGGGAACAGTACTCCTTGTCCGACTTTTTGCATCTTGTGACTTTAAAATCTGTACCAGCGGGCTCTGTTTGTACTGTGAATAAACAAGGCTGTGAATGGAAAAAAAACCAAAAAACCCCAAAAAAACAAGGAAACAATTCACATCTTCTTTTGGCTTAAGTTAAAGATTTGTTTTTCTATCTTTAAATGGTGATGCAATGAAGAGTATTTTTTATTTTATTTTCTAAGATATTGGAATAAATGCCTAGAACCGTTGCCATTTGGTTTTATGTTCCTTAACTACGATTCTCTTCTCAGCTGTCATTCTAGCTCATCATTTTTGTAGCCCCCTGTTATTATTTCTCTCATAATTTCCCAACAACGATTACTTGGCAGCTTTGTTTTGTTAAAAACATAGATGAGAACCAGCCTATTTGGGGGGTTTATTTACTTATTTCAGGTATTGTGGCAATCCTGTGCTAAACACCTGTGTATCCAAACAAAGTCAGGTATTTCCAGTGCAAAACAAAGAATGCTTTGCAAATGTCATGGTTTATTGGCCAAAGGAATGAGAAGAGTTAATCATTGCTGTCATTGTGTACATTGTATCAATGTGTTCTGCTTTAT
This sequence comes from Notiomystis cincta, assembly GCA_013398075.1. Lineage (NCBI taxonomy): Eukaryota > Metazoa > Chordata > Aves > Passeriformes > Notiomystidae > Notiomystis > Notiomystis cincta. Next base: position 62,734 of record VZRX01005586.1, on the reverse strand, counting down.
TCTTTGGTTTCTGTATATTTTTTCCCCTGTATTTTCCTGCATTTCGTGGACTTTCATCCCCTCTGTCCTTGGCTGGGCCACCCAGAGTAGCACGATTATAACAACGTTTCAGAACATGTGTTTTTTAAAAAACAAACAAAAACAAACAAACAAACAAACAAAAAAATTGTACGTGCCTTATAATTTTCCACCTGGATCAGCTACACTGTATTTCACACAAAAAGCTTTATCTTCAAGATGTTCAGTACCCGACAAATGGAGAGTGCTGGGGGTTGGACTGAGCTCCATGTCACTGCTTTAGGAAACACTGGGGAACAGCAGTGATTCAGACCTTATCTTGCCACATCTTTGGCATTGTGAGCCTGATTTCAAGTCTTCTATTCAAACCAAGCAAGCAAGAGGGGGAAAAGAAATGAGATGAGACTGTTATTTTGGGTTCAGTTCACTGCCATAAATCCTGGGTGGTTGGTACAGTTGATGTGGGCTGTGTTTCACAGATGACGTAACGGTGATAAACAAATAAACCAAGTGGACTTAATGCTATTAAGTCTGCTACAAACTGGTTCTGTGCCACTGACATCTAGTGGAACCTGATGGACACTGTCTCAGAGCAATATCAGACCTTTTAAAATACTTACATATTTACTTTCAACAACTGTTATTCTTTCTACAAGAAGCTGTTTTAGAAATTTTTGTATTGTTATTATTTAGGTTGGCCTGAATATTTAAGTCACAGAATGGCTGACTGTATAATTACACAAATTATACACGAATTAGAAGTCTTTCTGGTCTCTCTGTGCTTATGTTTTCTCAGTTTTCTGTTTTGAACATCAGCATCTCCATGTGATACTTCATCTGCATCCAGCATGGTTTTTAATGGGAATATAGGTTTTGTCTCCAGTACTGTAAACCTTGGACTGTTTTGAACCATTTCTGACACTACAAACTGATGAACAACAGCCTGTTCAGCTCCAAATTGTGAAAAAAAAAAAAGTGAGTTTTGAGGTTAGGAAGCAGTTCAGAACAGCTGGGGGGGATTTCCCAGATACGCTTGCAGTGCTGAAGTTTGGTTTCTCCAGTAAAATTCCAGTTGTTTTTTTCCTCAGGACTGATGCCAGGAGGAATCCATGCATGTGTGTGTGAGTTCTTGTATGCTTTCAATGTAAAGGTCCTTGGGCAGCTTAGAAATCAATGTACAGATAGGACACCAGTGTTTGCATGTGCTTAAACCTGTACTGGAATCGATGTCGCCGTGTACCTGTTTGCTTTGGAAATCTGAAGAGAATACAATATACAGAAACCTCAAAATCTACTTCATGTTTTAATGGGTTATTTTTCAATGGTGTTCTCCCATTACCTGATGGTCTCGGAGCATTCCCTGCTGGATTCTGGGAATGGCCAAGCCTGACTCCCCCCATCCAACCCACCCTTAGGAAATCCCAAGTGAGGAACTGCCAGGGCTCCATCGTTCTTTTGTCCTTTTGTTGTGACCCTGTGGTGCAGCTTGGGGTCTCCTTTGGGGTCAGACCTGCAGCGGCAAGGGTGAGGTGAGAGCTACAAGAGATCAGACAGAAAGGGGGCTGAGACAGAACTCACTTATTATTTTCTCCTTTGGTTTTTTTTAATTGATGTATTCATTACTCATCCTTTTCTTGTCAGAGTGCTGACAAGTGAACAACAATCATTTCATTTTTATCTGGACATAGTCAAATAGTGCAAAACGGTGCAAAGAAATATTATTGTGTTTAGAATTTTTTTTTTAAGTCAAGTTGTGCTGCGTTCCCTGCTCTCCATTTACTCTGTCTCAGCAATTTTCTTTCTTTCCAAAGCAGTGGGTGTCAGTTTTAATGTGTGCAACATTCTATAGGTTCAGCTGGCTGACCTGTAAGATGTTAGTGCCCCAGTAACAGACATTTACAGGTGTACACTTCACCCGAGGTCATTTGAAATCTCCAAAAATTTTCTGCATCACAGAGAAGGCACAAAGCAAGGGCAGGTGACTTTCTGAAGCTACTTTGCAACTTTTAGGAAAGGAGTTTTATTCCAGAGGCCAATTCCTCGCCTGTCTGTGCATTCAAGGCAGACCATGAACACGCCTTCGGCTCTGACCTGCGGGCGCATCTCCGCTCTGGCCGCTGCCTTTGGTGCTGTTCTGTGAGCCTTTGGGGCAGAGGCGCCGGCAGCAGAGCTCGTCCTGTGTGTGCCGCCTGTCTATGCTGCTGTCCAGGCTGCTCTGCCCCGGGCAAGATCAGCTGGAAAGCCCAGAGCCACGGGAACAGGGAAAATTTGCCTGTACCACACACACCGAGAGGAGAATCCCACCAGGAATTCCACAGGATCGCTCTGTCAGAGGGGACAGGGAAGAAGAGAAATTTGGCTTGGTAAAGACGTGCACAATACCCAGCCACAAAAAAAGGCAAGGAAATTTAAACAAGGAATAAATCCCTTTGGATGTGAGTGGCTGGAGGGGATTCACAGGAGCTTGGCAGCAGTGGGACCAGTGGGATAAGGGTGGGAATCAGCTGCTGTGCTGGGAGCCATGGCTTGGAGCGGGCCTGGGGAGGACTCGCTCTGTTGAACGAGAAAATGGGAGGCTGGAAAGAGGTGTCTGATCTTCCCCCTTTGCGTGAGGGGTGAACTGCCAGGGGAGAGGGGTAACTAGCGGGAATATTGGTGCTGGAATGACCCGTCACCAGCTGGGAATGGATTCGGGCTGGGAGCCAGGAGGGAGTCCAGACAGGGAGGAGAACAGGGCTGTGCTGGGGAGTACTGCAAGGAACAGCCTGGGATTTATTTCTCATGGCACACCATTTATTCTACGTCACCTTCCTGTGAACTCTTCTGCCAAAGCTGTGGGCTGGGAAAAGTGGGATGGAGGGATCCCAGCCCCCTTTCCTTGGAGCATCCTGGTCTGGCGAAAAGTGTCCTTGCCCATGGCAGGGAAGGGGAATGAGAGGAGTTTTAAGGTCCCTCATGACTCAAATCATTTCAGGGTTTTATGATTCTGTTGAAAACTATTAATTAGATTAATACTGAAACACCAGATGAAGATCTGGAGCAGAGAAAGAAAATCTGGGAGATGCACCTAAAAGATGCCAAACCTAAATCCTGGCTGCAGTAAGAATAAACTCCAGGGAAAAGGGGCAACAGTTTGTTCAGGAAAGATAAAATTTCCACCTCTGCACAGCTCTGCATCCTCTTGTCGGCGCAAAATAGGTGCATTAAAACAAATAAAATTAAATATTGATCTGCAACTCCTTAGGGATTATATTCAAGACAACAGAAGCCCCGATATTCCTGCTAAAAAGTGCCATTTAGTCCTTACCTTCAGGTTCTGTTTGTTTTCATGGCTTCTTTTGAGAAAAAGAAGGAAGGAAGGAAGGGAGGAAGGAAGGAAGG
>VZRX01005586.1:35023-59174 GCA_013398075.1 Notiomystis cincta | reverse complement strand
AGAGAGAGAAGTAAGGGAGGAAGCAGGGAAGGAAGGAAGGAAGGAAGGAAGGAAGGGAAAGAAAGAAAGAAAATTGAGGATTTATTCAGCTTGTCTGCAAGGACAGCAGAAAATTTATAGCAGTTTTTATAAAGCCTAAACTCTTTAGCAAAACACATTAATTTTCTTTTAAAAATTTTAACATTATTAAATAACAGATAAAGGAAATATTCCAAAGTAAGGATACTCATCAGATTGGAAAAAATTGTCTAATTAACCACAGTAAGAAACTCTGTGAGGAATTTCAGAGATTCGAAAAGCAAAACCAATATTAATTTAAAAAATCAGAAACAAATGTGTGGTTATGGACAATTCACAGTCCCCTAAAGGGCAACAGGGCCACCTGTAAGGCCACCAGTGGACTGTGCCAATATTTCTTTATATTGCTCATTTGCACTACTGCAAACTCAAGTTTTATCTCATTTTTTGAGGTTCTTGGGTTTATTACAAGACTCAGTTTTATCCCTGCACTGTAAATGGAGGTTCAAATAAAACCTCTTACAGAAATAAGCCCAGGTCGTTCTGGCTTGTCTGGGGTTTAAGTCCAAGAACTGTTGAATATTTTTGCTGTACCACTGCCTTATTTTTTCTTACAGTCAGGACATCTTCTTTTTCCTGACTGATCTCTTGTTCTTCCTGGATAGATAAAATTCCATATTTTCCCTCCTGATATCCAATCTAAACGCAAGAGCATTTGGATTTGTTTGCAGTTATCAGCTACAAAAGCCAAAGGCCAAGACTGATATCTGGGCTTTACAGAAGGACAAGGTGGTTCCAGTGCAAATTAGCAGCAATGAAGTTTTAAAAGCAACAGAACTCAGGCAGAATGAACTCACTGGAGGACCTGTTTCCAGACTGCACTGGAAATAACATCCAATATCTAGTAGAGAAATCTTACCACCTTGCAAATACTCCCAGGCTGTGTTTGAGTCTGAGATTTTGAAGACCTTTATTTTTATCAGTGCTTTGTTCACCGTGTGAAAGTTTTCTGCACTGTTGTGCAAACAAAAGGGAGGCAGAGATGTAAGATGCTTGGTTAATGAGGAATTTTAATTTATTTCCTAGCTGCCATACAGATGAATTCAGGGCAAGTTGGTAGTTTATATTTTCCCAGGAATTGTAGTAGCACTCTCTTGTGCCTGGGAATAATCAGAAAGTTGTTTAGGTTGGAAAAGTCCTCTAAGATCACCCGTTCCACCAAGCACTGCCAAGCCCTCCACCAAACCATGTCCCCAAGTGCCACATCTATGTGGCTTTTAAAAAATTAAATAATTCTAAATAATTTCAGTAATAGTTGATCTTGAACTCGAGCTACTTCCCAGGCTCAGATGTGCCAGTGTCCAGGACTGCCTGGCATAGATGAGCAGGGATGTTGGACCAGTAACATGTCACAGGAAGTCACAGGAACAGGACAAGTGTAAATGAGCACCTGAAGAACACACGTTGCTGGGGGCAATGAGCAAGGCAAGGATGGCTATCACCTGAGGAAGGATCCCTGGCTGCAGAAGTGACCCCTGCTGCATTTCTCCCTTGGCTCACCTTGCCCTCAGAGGTGCCTCCTCCTGTTTTTTTCGGGGTGACTTGGCTGCCCCTGGCTTTGGCGTGGAATTCAAGAGCTCTGAGTGGTGCTTGGGAGGATGAACAAATCCATGGAACAAAGAGCTGCTGTCGGCTCTGTGTCTGGCAGGGAATAGCTCCCTCCCTTCCAAAGTTTCAGCAAATGCTGATCCCTGTCCAAGATCCAGCAAAAGGCTTCTGGCTGTTTTGGTAATGCCTTTGTACTCCTGCTGACTTACTCATGGCCAGTCTGTCTGTGCTTTGCTTTTGCTTTCAAAGAGAGGCCAAGAATTACTGGTGGCAAGAATTACTGTACTGGGGAGGCAGGAAAACAAATTGCAGAGTTTCTCCAAAGCTTCTCTAGGCCTTCCAGACCTCTTAAAAGAAAATCCAATTATATGAAATTCCCAGCAATGCCCCAGCTCCTGACTCACTGCTAGCCTGATGTCTATTCCTCACTTAGGACTCCTCCTCGTGCAGTGGAATTTGCGGGCCAGACAAATCCTGTTTACCTTTTAATTTCAGTATCTCTGTCACAGTGCATTTTTGTTGTGCTGCCTGAAACTTCCAGAAGCCAAAATCTGGCATTGGGAACTGCAAACACCAGCCTGAGAAGTCATGTGAGCCCAATTCTCCAGGGATCATAATTTAATTTTTTTTTTTTTTTAGGGTGGGAATCCCGCTAGAAATAGCTGTAACAGATAATTTAAACTTTTGGCTACTTAAAAGTAATTATTTAATCAATTTTGCGTGACTGCACCCAGCCATTTAGACCCTCTTTTTGGGGAAGCCATACCAGAGCACCACACTCCTCCTTTTATGGTTGCCTTACTGTGTGTGAGGCATTTCCCAGGCCCTGGAAGATATAGTGCCTATTTTTCTGTCCCAGCTTCCTGGATCCTGGGACAAATCTATCAAGTGAAGCTCCTTTGATCAATCCTAATTCCCTGTTTGAAGCCATCCAGGGCAGTACTCTATGCTTGCCCTCGAGATCGATCGATTCTTGCTCTTTTCCCATGGATTCTTGTATCACTTTCTCTTTCACCAAGGAACTTGGCAGCAGCCTCTGTAGAAATGTGCTCAACACGAGAGGAAGCTGAAGAAGCTTCTTCAAATTTAGGACAAATGCAGCACCATGCCATGAGCATCCTGTTGATAGATATGGACATTACTGCAGCCTGAGTTTTGGAGGCTCATCCAAATCCCTTTCTAACAAGAAAAAGCCTGCAGCAGAGTGAGGAGTTCTTGAACTTCACCCCAGCAGGAGCTGACTTGGAGTATTCAACATTCATGGGCTGCACTGGGAAAGCTCCTGGTAGAGACCGGGGTGTCTCAGAAAATCACAAGTGGCCTCAAGTCTGTGTTTGCAAAGCCAAACCACCACTTGAGGATGGTCCCTGTGCTCACCTGGGTGATTTCCTCTGACTCCTGCTCCTCTTAAACAGTTAAAAGTAAAAACAGACACCTAGTTGGATTGATTCTTGCTACTGAAAATCTATTTAAATTAAAAATCAATAGCCAACAGCAGCCAAGGGTGTCTCATGACTGAGATTTTCTCCACTCCATGAAGCCTTCTCCATGAGGTGAGGCAGTCCATGAATAACAAGTAGCATTAATAATCAGCAGCATAAAGAATCAAAAAAAGGCTGTTGTGATTTTCTTCTTCGGTGTTTCCAGTAGGGCATCAAGCACCAGATTCCCAGGGAAGTTCAGGGCTGGAACTGTAAAATCTGGGCAGCAAGGCAGGACCTCTCCCACCAGCAGGACTGAGAGGAGCAAAGCCTTGGGAAGGACCCACTCTGCCATGAACAACAGCAGAACAGCTTTAAAGGGATGTAAAAGTTTATTTGATGTAACCTACATCTGTTTGCAAGAGCACTCAGTGCCCTGCTGCTCCCAGCATTCCCAAAATCCAGGAGCAGCCACAAACCCTGCAGCACACTGGTGTTTTTAGCAGAAGTAACAGGCACATAAAACAAAAGCCAAAGCTGAGCATGATGCTGAGATTTTTCGAAAGAAAATAATTAAAAATTAAAAAAACTCCATGCAAATGGTTCAAAAAGTTTATTGAATATTTAATTTAAAAAAATCATATCCCTATGAGGTGTTCTATGCAAAACTGGATAAAATAAACTGCATATAAAACCCAACCCTAGTAATGCAAATATAACACAGATATGAGACCATGGAAAGGAGAAAAAATTAGTAATAATAATCATGACACACATATGACATTCATGAAGGATTGTCCCAACCATCCAAGAACTGGTTCAACATGATGCCTTCTCCCTTGATATTCTGTACATTTCAGCATTTTGTACAGGCCTTATATATTCCATTGGTTGGAATTTAGAGTCGATAAGAATTCTTTGCCTTCTTTCTTGGCTGCTACACCAGATTTGCCATTTTCCTTTTGATCAGAAGGTGGAAACAGACAGTACAGACACTGAACATGTGCACTAGTGGATGCAACTTGCTATCTTTGGTAGAGACCCTAAATCTGCACTGGTCAGCTTTCTAGAGTGACAGGAATTTCAGTTTTGGCAGGAAAAAAAACAAACCGCTTTAATTGTGTGGTTTAGTAAAACAGTACTGACATTTTCTGGTAAACTTATAAAAAGAAGTCTCTGGTTTAAAAATAGAGATCATTTACATGGGTTTCAAATCCAGTGATTAACATTCCTCGACTCGAAAATGGTTCCATAAAATGTCACTACTGCACAGCAGGCCCTTCCTTGTGTGAGCACGGATGCACTGCACACAGAACACCACTGCAATCCCACCCCTCCTGCCTTTTCCTCCCATTTAAAGCAAGGGGAATATTCCTGCAGATCTGGATGCCAGTTTCCTTCTGAACAAGCAGGAATCTTGTTGGGTGACTTAACACTTGCACAGTAACCTTTCCAAATTTTCCTGGGAAAAGAGGAGGGTGAAGCAAAAACAACAAAAAAAAGGAATTTGGGACAATCAGTGCTAGAGAGTTTGCAGCCCTCCTCTGGGATAACATGAGCAGGAGGAGCAGGACCAAGAAAAAATAATTAAAAAAGAAGAAAAAAAATTCATTAAAGAGCCCAGGAACTTTACTTTAAAAGAGAAAGAAAAAGTACCAGACTGTTTCCTTCTTAACATTAATATTCCATAAATATTGGACAACATTTGATTAACTGCCATTAGCTGCAACTTTCAGAAATTTTCTTTGTATTTTTCAAGCACTATCTGGAAAAGAAAAGAAAAAAAGAAAAGGAAAAATAAAGAAAAAGAAAAAACCCACCAACTCTGCACCTCCCCAGTCCTCCTCACTTCGTGGAAATGTGAACAACCTGCATAGTCATGACTTTCTCAGCTGCAAACACTTTGTGGAAGACTAACTAGACTTGAATACTTGAGTAAATCTGCTCACTTAGGAGTAAAACATGCAATATTACAGCAGACAGCTACCTGTCCTCCAAAAGGCTTGGCTAATTTGGCAGAGATCTTTCCAGATGAAAATAAGTCCCAAGAGCCTCGGTGACAGATGGAGTAGTTACAATATATTAGCAATTTCTGTGGCATAAACATTTTAAAAAGCATCAGCAAAGTATTAAATATAAAAGCCATATGTATATACCCCCTCCATCCTCAGGAAAGCCTCGTGGTCTGTAGTGATTGAAGTCATGTGTGGACTGGGAAATTAAGGCATGACCAGCAGTGGGATTGCCTACTGCCTGAGCTCCACGTAGTTGGCGGGGAAGAGGCCGTAGCGGCCCTTGCACACACCCCTCCACCAGCCGTCGTCGATCATCTCGATGTTGGTGATGATGTCGTCAGGGTCGAAGGAGATCTCATCGTCACCAGCTGCAGGGAGAGCCCGACAGGGTCAGCACTCACACACCACGGTCTCTCAACAGCCCCAGGACTTGGGTGTAAGAGCTTTTTGGAAATCCCACCATTCCCATAAACAGCACCCAGTAATTCTCAATCAGTGCTGTTGTTAAACCCCCAAATCCCTGACTTTTCATTTGCCACTACAAGAGACACAAAATGGCAAAGGAAAAATCCAGATTTATCTTGTGCAGAATTGAGTTTTAAAAGCCAGAGGGTGAAAAGGAGAGCTTTGCTCACCAGCTTGATAATCGTAAAGGGCTATGGCTGTGATCCCAAGTTCATTTTCATACTCATCGTATGCATTTTCTTCTGAAGAAAGGAGAGAACAATTAAAACATGAAGTACATTATCACCCTCAGTTCTTTTCTGTGGTGCTTCTCCTTCAGTTGCACTGCTAACCCACACAGGAAGCAGGGAACAACCCATGCTAGGTTTAGCAGTGCTGTTGTTCCTTCTGCACAGACTTTTCCCCTCAATCATACACAACTGATGCCTGAAAAGAAGCACTTACAAGAGACATTGAGTACAGGACTACATAAAAACAACCAGCCTGGTATTGCTTCTGTAAAATGTGACAGGACAGCTGAGCCCAAGATCACTGTATAAGAGAATAATTAACACAAGTGGTGCATGCTGGGGGAGGCAGAAAGGGGCCTGTTTAAAATTCCCAGGTTTCTGTACCAGAGCAGGTTTATCCTTCGCACCTCATACTGCGAAGTAACCAGAAGAGGTGAGAAAAACCCAGGAATTCAAAAGAATCCTACTCTTCGAGTTTCATAGATCCCTGTTCTACTCCCTCACAAACACAGAATGTAACGCATCAATTTCAAACTCCAAGAATTGTTGATTGGATTTTTTTGTTGGCTCGGCACATATTTAATCTCCAGCTCGGTGTCTTCTTCTCATGTTGAGCTACATTCTGTGGGGTGGGAATGGTTACCTCTGAATTTCTTTTTGAACTGAGACCTTGGAGAGCATTACAATTACTCCAACATCATCTCACAGAAGTTAAGTAACTTCAACATCTTGCTGCAGCCATATATTAATTTCCTAATTAAAGTTTGTGGGTGGGGAATGTAGGAAGTCTCAACAGACTGAGAGTTTAACAACTAGGACAGCATGCTATCAGAACAACTGCTCTTGCATAAGGAAATAATCCTTATCCTAAAAGGTTTGCTGTGAGAAACAAACCTGCTTGGTAGTGGTCCGCTGCTCCTGCCACCTCATAGACAGTCTCTGGCTCATACTCCGCCTCCCGCTGGCTCACTGCTTCCTGGTAGTCGGGCTGTGCCGCTTTGTAGCCAGCCTCTGGCTCCTGAGCAGCTGGGTAGGATGGGCTGGAGTTCTTGTTGGCTGACCCTGCTTCATAGGAAACTGCATTCTGCAGGAAGACACAGGAGCTCTGTCAGGGCTTTGTTAAGAGGATCAAAATCCATGTCCCGAAGGTGATCTCAGTGAACCTTCACAGACTGGGCTGGAGGGCGCCTTCTGCTCTGCCACCTGTGTGACAGGAGAGGGTGGTGGGGTCTGTTTCTTGGCTTTAGCTTGCTCCTAAATCCAGGAGACAGGAAAACTTCAGTGCAGTTCAGTCACTGATGAGCTGACCAAGAGAGAACCCTCCAGAATGAAGGACAGGCAGCATATCCTGCAATGAACTGCTGTGGTCACAGGAGGACTGAACTGGCTGGGCTGAGCAGAGCACAAGAAATTCATCAAAGCAGAAGAGAAAAAAGGGAAGAAACAAAAACCCCATGGCACATACACATCCCTATGTTTAAAAACACAGTCCCAGAGTTGTTTGGCCCATCCCCATAGGAGCTGCAGGGTTCTGGTGCTCCATGTATTCACTCTGCTCATCAGCTGGCTGGGCCTCATGTCGCATTTCGGCCTGAGTTTAAAGAACCTGAAGCCCAAACATGTTCTGTGTGCACAATGATGAATTGCCTTTGATGAGAAATGGTCCTGCAAGCTCTGGCAGGTCTGCAAAACATCCTGCCAAGGCAAAGGACTGAACAGCACAGACAAAAGTGGGTCCTATACAGTGACATGTGGGGTTCCAATGTGCAGAGGAGTTGAGAGATGTGGTAGAAATAAAAGCAGTATTTGTGGCAGGACTGTCCTCCCCCCTCTCTGCCATAGGTAGCTGGTGCAGATATGCAAGAGATATCCCAAGGGCTGAACAGCCCACCAAGGGGCTCATCTCTGGCACCATAAGAGCTGAAGTCTCAGCTAAGAATCAACATCTTAGTCTGGAGAGAAAACGCGGAAAGAGATGAAAGAAATACTTTTGACTGAGAGACACTGTTTTACAAACTATAAAAGACACATGAGTTAGCACAGAGGCGGAAGCCCTCTACACTCACACCCTGAACGTGAGGGGGACTTCTCCTGAAGTCTGGACGCAGATTCCATGGTTACTTTCCTGGAAACTGAGGGAAAGGATCTCCATGTGTGCCCCATCAGCAATTGGATGGTAAGATACATTGGAACCTAAGTTTTATTATTTCTTCCCTAGCTGTAAAATTAATGGTACTTTTAACCCCTCGCTTATATTCCTACTAGTAGTTTCTTTATTCCTGTGTAGTATATAGTTTAAGTCTTATGTCTGTTAGTTTCACATCTATTGAATAAATAATTCATTCTATAATAGACCGAATCAGCCATTATTAAAGAACTTATGAAAGAAAGTGGGTTTTGGGGTGCTGGCCGCCTCAATAAAGCTCCTGCCTGCTGCCTGAGGCCTGGGCAAAGACAGGGACTTATCTAAACCCCCACATCCATTCATAACAATATTGCTATTCTGTGACACAAAGAACCTGGATCTGTTGTGGCATTCAAGTCGGCTTCATGCTGGGCCATTCCACCTGTGAATCACAGGGCAATTCCACATTCATTGGAAAGCCACTCATTAGGGAGCCAGGACACTGAGGAGCAAGAAATGCTGTGTTGCTCACATGACACGAAAAAAAAAAGGTAACTATTTCAACAGGTAACTTTCATTTTGCCTGTCTTTACCACAGGGGAAAAGAAAGCTGTGAATCCAGGGCCAAACTGTCTTCTTCACTAAAGAAAGAAAGAAAGGATGTGTGCAATGGGAATCTGTGCAATCCAGTAGTTTAGGCCCATCAAGCTGTAATATCCCAGAGGATTCTCAGGAGAAATGGCAGTACAGAGATGAAGTGGTAGGACTCTGTAGGACTCTGAAAGGAAGAAATTCTTCCTTTCCTTTGCTTGTCACAGCTCAGAAAAAAATACATGTAACAAAGAAAGCAAAGTGTGTCTTGAGAGCAGAGTCAGCTTTGAAGACAATTTGAAGCTTAGTGCTGTGCTTTCTGGAAAAAGTCTCTCCTGATGCAAACCCTCCCCCCACTTTTAACTCCTGTGCTACACATAAAAAAAAGATTAAAAGGCACCAGCAAAGTGATTATTATAATTCAAACCTATGTTTGGGGACAAATTAAGCAGTATCAATCCATTAATGATGTCAAAAATGGCAACAGTTTGACTAATTTGTCCTAGGAAATGGGTCTGCAATCCAGATTATAGCTTAGATAGACACAGTGTAATTGCTCTAAAACATTTAAATTGCACGGTCTCCCTCAGGCTGGGTTTTGTTCCACAGTGAAATGCTCCATGTGAAAGAGCATCCTGCTTTTTTTTCCAAGGCAGCAGAGCACAGTGAAATCATGAGGCAGCATTGACTCAACCCAGGCATCAAAGAAGAGCTCCCTGAGCAATCTTTGTGTGTCATTTGTGAAAAGCAAACCAGAACAAGGATTACCAGTGAACAGGCTCTGGAAGGAATGCAGTCCATATGTACATTCCCACTGTGGGAGGGTGTATGCCCACATACCCTCTGAAAATGAGACTTTATCCTTTTGTGTGAAAAAGTTCACTAAGAGAAGTAAAGTTCACGCTAGTCAAAGTCCTTTGTATTGTTTGCGGATGATGTGGATCACATCCCTGCCCTTCCCATGCTCAGCTTGGGAGTGAGGGGCAGTGCCAGCAGTGCCATTTCAGTTCCCCTCAACCTCATCCTCCCTCTCTGTGTCTGCAGAATCCCACAATTAACCATGGAGACATTCAGGCTGTGAGAACATTAATCATCTGGTTACGGGGAAATTTAAATACCAGCTGTGGGGGAAAAACTTCAAATGTATCCAGGCAACGGAATCCTTGATGAAACACAAGAAAAATCCAGCAAAATGGCTTGGATTTAACCCACACTTACAGTAAAAATATCAGTAAAGAAATAATGTAATTTCTGAGACAACAAAGGATTAAGAAAAAGAAGACATAGCAGTTAAAGTCCCTTCCAACCCAAATCATTCCATGACCTCTTCCTCCTCCAGCTTTTCTCCAGCACAGTAAAGAAACCCCAGCAGTGTTTGGGGAAGGTATTAAAAGGCCATGTGGAGAAAGGCAGCATTAGAATGATGCACAAAAGATGAGCTCCCATTCAGCTTGTGATACATTTCTGCAGTGAACATATGTTCACTCTGCACATCATGATGCCATAAGGCAAAATAGGTGATAAGCTGAGAGAAAAAGGGAAAACAAGGAAAAATAAAAAATAAAACAAAAAAAGCAATCACTTTAGAGGAAGACAGCCTACCAGGCACTTTTTCCTACTCTTAAAACAAATTAATTACATCAAGCCTTAGTCTCCTATAATACAAACTAATATAAACAAGTATGCAAATTCCATAAAGCAGATAAGATGCAGTTTCTGACTAAACGTGTCCTGGCATTATCTTGCTTATGAATAACACAAAACCCATAAAGCTTTTACTCATGCCAAAGCTAAGTCAATTATTTTAATTCCCTAAGATTCAATTAACATTTGGAAAATTATCTTCCCCTAATCTCCTGGCTGTGTACTATATCACTTCCATCTCCCAAAACACTGATTTCAAAGGAACAGCATCACCCACTCTCACCATGGGGTTAAACTTCTTCAACATGCAGGGCATTTTGGGGACCACAGAATTCCTCTGAGCCCAAAGGAAATCTGGGACTGCCAAAAGGCAGAAGTACAGGAGGAAAAGGCCATGCTGGAGTAGCACACAGCTGAAGTACAGGCGCAAGCACACACTTTGAGCTTTAAAGCCCAGCTGGAAAGAAGGAAAATACCTTTTCCCAAAGATTCCCTTTTCTCCCAGTATTGCATTGAAACCAGGCTACTCCAATAGGATTTGAACCTTACTGACCTCCAGTTTCCTGCGAGCCTCCTCCTGTTCTTGTTTCTCCTTGGCCATTCTTTGGGCTCTCTCAGCTTCTGCCTTCCTTCGGTCTTCCTGCTCTTTCTCCTTGGCCAGGTTCTCAAAGTTAGCTCGGATGCTGCTTGTTTTATTAGCAACTGTAATATGGCAAAGAATTCAAGGCAAACCATGTCTCAGGTTCTATCTAAAGGTAGCCTGGAATGAGTTTTTGCTACAAATTTCTGCTTTTCTGCTTTCTAAGCTCAGAGTTCAGTCAGGGAAGTCCTTCTATCCCTCTTTCTTCCTCCCCTTTCCCAGCTCAAAGCTTGTGCACCACCACAAAAACCTCTGTAAATGCTTCTCCCTCCCCTCCGTCATGGTACAGCCTCCACCACTGCCCTAGAGAGTTTATTCTCCCTTATTCCTTCTTTATTCTCATGCATTTTATTCTCCCTTCCTTAACTCTGATGAGCCTCAAGAGAAAAAAACCAAACTGGAACAAAGTAAAACTACCTCTAAAGGAGGGAGGGAGAGTATCTGAGGTTGCTGAAGAGCAGTAAATAGAGCAGTTCCCTCTGGATGACCCTTACTCAGCACTAGTACATCAATATCCCAGGATTTCAGACATTATCACCTCCAAAGAAAGAATTTGGGGCCAAATGCCTTACCAGCTTCTATTGGCTTGGTCTTCTGATAAGTTGATGCTGGTTTCTCAATATCTTCAAAAGTTGCTGCATTCTAACAGTAAGAACAAAATGGATACATGTAAAAACCCCCACAAACTCATGAAGACATTCACACAACCTCAGTCTGAGATATTTTACTGTGATACTGTCCCTAAGGCTTTTTGCAGAACATCAAAACCAAGTCAGGAAGAATCAAAACTTGACAAATAGAATAATCCTTTCTGCAAGTCACGCTAGAAAGAATTAATCTTCAGGGGCAGTTCTTAAACACATCAAAATCCTATTAATTAAAACAAAAGTTTATGAGTGACTCATCAGAACTAAGGCCAATGCCCTAAATATACATGGTGTAGCTGTTGCTGTTCTAATCCACATAAGCTGGCATCAGCTCTCTGTGTACAAATTTGCTTTTAAAGGTTTAGAAAGGCACAAAACTCTGCCCTTAGAGTGGAGAAGTGTCCAGAAATAGAGAGCTGGGCAGTGCAAATCTAACCAGGCTGTTCTGCATCCCCACAGACTACTGAAGTCATGGTTCTTTGAAACAACTTACCTTGTCCATCCGATCTTTCTGGACACCGTACTTCCCTCCAAATCCTTTGGAATAATCTAAAAGCAGGATGAAAAAGGTCAGAGCAGGGAGTTTGGTGCCACTGCCACCTTGCTGCCAAATGCAAACAACCACCTCAGGTGCAAAGAGCCATTTCAGGTGCAAAGAGCCATTTCAGCTGCATGCACAGCCACAGTGACAGCCACCACAGAAAATGCAACTTGGCTTTGATGCAGAGGACACACAAGCCCAGGAGCTCTCAGGAACACCAGCAGATGACAGACAGTGGGCCATATGCATTCCCTGAGTAAACATGAAGCTGAGGGCTGAACAGGTATCAAGCAAGGAGTAAGGGGGGAGCCCTTCTGATTCTGATGCATCACTTCTGTAACACAGCCTTTGACAGCATCAATTCTGAGCCCTCTGCAGTAATCATGGAGCCTAAGCCATTTTGCTCTGCTCAAAGGAGTCTTCGGTGACCATAGAGGTGTTTAGGGTTTGGGGTTTTTTTTCCTCTTTACCTTGGTAAATTCTATGAATGGCAGGAAAATGTAACAAATTTCTCATTCCTGTGCGTTTGGTTGTTATACTCAGCTGGTGAATATTAAAGCCATTGGTGATAACTCCTGCTGTACATATGGAAAGGGGAAATTCCACAGGCCAGCTTCAGCTGCCTAAAGCAACTCACCAGCACCAAAATGGGGTGGCTGTGCTATTCCATATCAGCCCTGAACTGCACACTCTTCCTCAGCACTTGTCACACTCCAAATCAGATTCACTCACTAGTAACACTGAGAAAACCAACAAAAAAACCTAGACAGAACTGGGTTTCTGCTCTCAGAGGAATGTCTGAGGAGAAGCAGTCAGAGTGTGTGGCTAGAAAAACACCTTTTTGTGGTGGCAGTGAGCTGTAGGAATGTCCCCTTACACTGTCCATGTTTCCCATACATCCCTGGAATACAACCCCTTCTCCTCTCAGACACCAAACCATTGGCTCTCCCTGGCAGCCATTGCAGTGTTTGCACTTGGGCTCTAAAAGTCTTAATATGTGTCACTATAGCACAGGAAAATATCACCTATCAATGAACAACCTCATTTTCTTCAGCTTTGTATGTATTTTCAGCCAGAATAATTATACTACACTTACATTTTCCTGCTCCAGACTCCTCACTTTAAGATAACGGAAAACCAGGAATTCCTGGGTTGTACCCCAACTATTTCACAATGAATAAACAGAGCATTGTAACAGCATTTGCTCACCAAGAACCACAAACATTTCCTGTTTCTTTCAAAGACTACCATAATTTTTAAATGATCTTGCCATAGCTCATTGCTTGTTAATAATTACATGCATGGTCATCATCTGAATATTTTTCCACCAATTTATCTGGGCAAAACTTTATATTTAGTCTCTAAAACCAACTTCATTAACATCATACTAATAATAATGTTATTGTCACACTGCATGTACAGTTATTAACTAATTCAGGATTTTGCAGAGCTGTTTTGCTGAAACATTGGGCATTTCCTGAATACAGGCTTGCTTTAGGTAATATTTTAGGGATTAAATGAAGAAAACTGCTGGATCATGGAAGAATAGAAGCACAAGAAAGTGTCTGCACGTTCCTGGCATTGATCTGCTCAGAAAACTATTTCAGACTGTGTGAGAAGTGGCTGCACTAATAAGAAAGTAACAAATGAAAACAGTGCTGGAAGAGCCCGAAAAGCCTCAAAAAATCCTTTGTCATTATGTCTGCTTATCATAATCACTCTTGAACACCTGGAGGCTACGTGCAGGGTGGACTGCGAGTAGCCCACCTTGGGGCCCATAAAAAACCAGGCGAAACTGGTGCAAAAGTGTGGAGGGGAAAGTGAAGGGCAGAATCCCTGGCCTTTGCCTTTCTCCCACCACCACCACCACCATCGCCTACTGTGAGACACACTGAGGCCTCCTGGAGCCGGCATCACCTGCTTGGGGAGAGCCCCACAAATCTGCATCCCTGGACCAAAACCCGAGTGAGTTACAGAACCCCTACCCTGCTCCTGCGACCCGTGGTGAGAGCACCGCGAGTGGACCGAGGTCTGGCCTCGTGCCTGAGGGCTGCATTCCAGCCAAACTGACCAGGCAGATAAGGAACTGCTCTGCTCCCTCCACCCTGCCCCAGCAGCAGCAGAAGGTAGTACAATGTGGTGGTGATCTGTGCTATGCTTTTCTTTTAAAGTAACTCTGGCCTTTTCTAACTTTTCTCTGCTTTTCTCTTTCTTTCTCTTCGCCTCTTTTTATTGTTAAACAAAGCATATCAATTTTTTGGCACTGACATCTAACCTCATTTGGTTTTAATCTAGTTTTGGCATATTTAAAGAACCTCTACAGTTCTTTCTGGTTTATACACAGAGACTTCGTTTTCTTTGCTCTTCTGGGCTTAAACTGGATCACAACAGCTGCCATGTTGAGATTCATGCTTGGCTAGTTTCTCCTTGTAATCAAACCCCACAGCAGATGGGTCCTGCCTTTCTGTTTGTACACCAAATTTCCCTCCGAAATCACTCTTATATCTGAAAAAGCCACATGGGATACATTAAAACCAAGGCAGGAAAATGAAGAAGTTTTGTCAGAGACACTCAAAATAAATTTTGCAGTATTTTCAATTATCAGCAATTTTGGATGGTGAAAAAAAAGAAATATCTCAAGACACTTCATAAAAGTAAACTGAAAAAAGTCTCAACTTTAGATGATTTATCAGATATAAGAACACCATTCTGAAGTCACAGAAAAAAAGCATTTCTCAACATTTTTCATTCATACTGCATAGTGCACTTGCATTTGATCAAAGGTATGAGCACAGGCACACAGGTAATTTGTTCACCCAAACAAAACAACAAAAGATAGAAGAGAATAAACAAAATAAACACAAAAACATACAAGAGAATCAAATGAGCTTCCTTCATTAGCGTAGTTAACATTTGTACAGAGAGCTGACTTTTAGAGAGATGTGAAGATGGGCTCCACAGAGACCACTCTCCAGATATTCCTTAAAGGAAGGAGGAATATTTCTGCTGCAACACAGCTTGATGGGGGAAAAGGTTTCAGCTAAGAGCTGACCATTCCCTACTAGGGAATTGCCTAGGGAACAGCCATTTATGTATATATATATTTATGTGTGTGCGTGTGTGTTATAAAATGAGGGATGGCACTGGAAAAAAAAGGGCTTCAGGTAATCCTTTCACAACAAAACTGCTGGAGCACCCAACAGAACAATATTCTGAGGAACAGTTTTAATTTCATTACTTAAAAAAATATTAATATCTCTAAGTTAGGGCTGGGAAGCAACAGCTGCATTTTATAGGAAGTTGTATTTTTTCTGGGCACCAATTATTTCACAGGAATAGGTGAGGAAGGACTCAGGAGGAAGGACTGCATTTGATTTTAGACTCCCCCTGCATGAAAATAGGGATACACACAACAGAGTCCAGAAGGGAAAATTTCTTTGAGGCAAATACAAAGGAATTCCTAACCTATGGTTTGCACAGCTCAATTGAAAAAGGAAAATAATCCAAACTACTTGCAGGCTCATAACGGGAGAATTTAGCCCTGAGCCTGGACTTTGAGGGGCTGGGTGCCAGCTGTCCCAAAGCTGCTTTGCAGACACGAGTTCAACAAGTGACAGCAAAACCCAGATAACAGGAAAGAAGCTCCTGGGAGGCTATGCCTGAGGACACCAGGGCAGGGGCTCACACAGGCAACAGGAGGTTGAAATGAGGGGAGGCAGAAACAACAGCAAAGAACTGAGAGCTGATGTACCTTTCTGGGACTCATGCAGCTGCACTTTCTCCTGGTGGTCCCAGCCAAGGGCACATTTGTCCTGTCTGTCTGTCTGCACGCCAAACTTGCCTCCGAAGCCCTTTACATAATCTGTGAAGTTTTCAGAAATCATTATTGCAATTCATAGCCTTAAACTGCATTTAATAAGAAAATCAGGAACATATTAGGGGATAAGCTGCCCTGTTAATAATACACTCACTCATTTAAGGGGATCCAAAATCTTCTCAAACACAGGGCAAACACACATTTACCACAAAAAAAAAAAAAGTCTAAAAAACCCCACCAAGAAAATATTTTTCCCAGGTTTAAAAGGGTCTGACCCCCTATTTTTAAAGAAAATAATAAAAACCTTTCTGTGATTCATGTTTTTCCGTTTTGCCTTGATATTCAAAGCCAACAGCACTTTTATCCACTTTGTCCTTGTCGACACCATATTTACCACCAAAGCCCTTGGAATAATCTAGAGATAAGAGGGAAGAGTTTTGTTTTAAGTGTTCAGTAGCAAAATCATCACCTTGAGAAATTGTGATAGTCAAGGCTGCTAGCATTATATCATGTTTTAAAAGAAGCACTGACATCCTCACTTAAACTTGATTTCAGACACTGAAGTCAGAAATCCTTCAGAACACATTCTGCAGGATGGAAAATAAAATAGCATTTTGCTGGGCAATACTAGCAGTTCAGCTAGTTGACTCCTTGGTAAAATTCTTAAGACACTTAGAGCAAAGTGAACCTCAAAACCCGTATCAGCAACAGCCTGGATGCTTTTAAACACCCCCTGCTCCTTGTTAGCATTTCTAGAGTGCAAACATTTTTTTGGGATAAATAGAAAAGAGATGGCAAAACAGTCATCATTTTTCAATAAAATGGTCCGTTTTTGATCAGATATGCCTGGAAACTTGACCAGCAACACAATATTAACTCTAAACACTGCTAAGTGATAAATGTTTCAATCCACAAACAGCTGATTCTTTTAGAAGCACTTCTCTGTGATGGTTAAACTGCTTACAGTCTAAGTACTTTGATTTACAGTTTTTCAAAAGGAGCTGTAAAAGCCCGCCAGACAAACCTGTGTGCCCCAGACCATCCCTTAAAACCAAGCAGAACTGACCTTTTTTTTAGGTTTCTTTTTTCAGAAGTCGAGGTTTTCAGCAATGTAAATTTTATTCAGCGTTACCTTTCAGCAGGTTGGGAGTGCAAGAGGTGTAAAACATGAATATTTTACAGCATGGCCTATGGGCAGTGCCTACAGCATCAGGGAAGGAGCCTGCTAACACATGTGTGTCTATTCACTCTTCTGGGAGTTTCTGTTTCTGTTCTCCCCTGGTAATCAAACCCCACTGCACTCTTGGCCACTCTGTCAGCCTGTACTCCATATTTTCTATCAAAACCACTTGAGTAGTCTGCACTGAGACTAAAGCACAATAAAACCAGCACGAAGGCACTTGTCATGGATAAAGCATAGCCTAGCAATTGAGAGGAAAACCAAGTTATTTCAGAACTGAAGTATTATGAATGCTTTAGCACACAAAATTCAGTTTCATTTTAAACACAAGATAAGCAACAGTCCTATAGCTTATGATGGTTCCTATTCAATTTATTCCCTATTTCCAACAGAGTGCAAAACACAGTTGCAAAGAGTAACTCCCAGTCTCCCTGATATGTCCTTGAATCTCACTTCAGAAAGAAAAATAAGACTCCTGACGATCCACTATTTCCTTGTCTTAAAACTCCATGAACTTCATTTTTTCCTCTTCTGTTCCACCAAACCCACCATTTGATTAATTGAGAATGTCATGCAGGTCTCACTAAATGAGGTACTTCCCATACAGTGAAAGAATCTACTCTACTTTTTGTAGAAAATGTGCCCACTTTACCTTTCTGGGAGGGATGCTTCTCAGTTTTGCCCTGATATTCAAACCCAACAGCTGACTGGAAGAGAAACAAAATAACATGAATGACAGAGTTAGGCATTAAGAGAAAAGCTGCAGGCACTCAGTGGATAAAGAGCACGGTAAGTTCCTGTGTCTTTCTGACCTTCTGGACTGGCAGCATAAATACCTCTTTAATTTATGGGCCATATTCATTTACACGGGAATTTAGTGCATGTGTTCATGGCCAGGGGTTTTGTCCTCCTTTGCCAAGGCAAATTGTACCAGCAGCACACTCCAGTCTAGCCTTGCCAGGTCCAGCAATTCCGTATGACAGAAATCCAGCATTTCCATGCAGGGATTGTTATGGAGTCTTGGAACAGAACATTAATTACCCTGCCTAGCAGCTCATGTTATAGTACAGAACCAACCATCCCCAAACAGTCTACAGTACTCACAGTGACCTTGTCAAAGAACACAAAAAAAGTTGTATTTTAACATCTCTTTTCAGCTTTTCAACTCATCTAAATTTCCCACGAGTTTTTTCTAGTCTGCTTTAAACAGTAAGTTATCTCCCTAACAGTCAGTATTAGCTTCTGCTAAACTTCAAAAGGAGCAGGAAGAGCAGCCCACACCAGCATCCTAAGGCACTGGAACTGTGCAGTTTTATGTACAAAAGGAAGAAATAAACCACTGTAGGTGGCTGTAGGAGGCAATGAAATCACTCACCTGGTCAACTCTATCGGTTTGTACTCCAAACTTGCCACCAAACCCTTTCACTGAATCCACCTGGGAGCAATGCTTAGAAAGTATGGCTTGGTATTCATGTCCAACAGCTGACTGGAAGAAATTGGTTAAGTTTAGAGACAGCAGCTCTACACAGGTCTGTGTGTCAGCCAAAACACTGCACTGAGCAACCTAAGAGTGAGTTTTGTTATCAATATGCATCACTACCACTCCTCCTGTTGAAATTAACTTCCTTGAAATTCCTACTCACTTGGGAAGTCTCCACAAGGATGTTGCCATGCTACCAACCCAGCCTAGGCAAGGGAAGTGATTGCCTTTTATGAGGACTATTTTATGCCCTGCATTTGCATTTCAAAAGCACAGGAATGAAAACAAGATAGGTACAGAGGGAGCCTTTATGGATGGTGTTCATGTAGAATTTGAAGTGAGTTCCAGGTGAAACACATAATCTTATGTTTATTTAGGGATCTGTTTTAGCTGACGGGACTGCAACAAATATAACAATATTGTTGTACAACAACACAAATACAAACAAAGGCAGCTGCCATTGGTTTAGGGAGGCATCCATGTCTCCAGTATAAATCAGGATTAGGCATCTTCCTCACATGCAAAATGGTACTGGACATGGGGAGAGGCATCCACACCCGTGCCAAAGGTATCCCAGCCCATCAGGCTGGCCCTGGAAGTTGAGCTAAACAGAGGCTGAGATCCATCCATCCCATCATGACTGGCAGGACACAGGGATATGTAATTACACACCTGGAAGTGCGTCCACACAGCCTTTGCTAGTGTTACACTGACCTAGCGCTAGGGAGCCCTTCCAGCTTCTGGAATTGAGGCTGGAGCCTTACACCTTGAGCAAAAATGCTCTTTCCTTGCCCGGTGCCAACACTGGGCACTGACCAGAGCAACCTGCAACTCATCAGTTTAATCCAACACTGGATAATCCTGTGCCAGGCACCAGGACCAAGATTTTAGGACACAAGGTGTCTGCACACCTAAGTAACTTGGATTTTACAGTGTTTGCTCTTTTTCTTCCACAGAGGTGCTGGAGGGAACATTTCCAGCAGGTAAGGAAGATAAGCATTACTGGCTGAAGTCACTGCCAGGTAACAGATCAAGGGTGGCAATAATAGGACACTAACTCAAAAGCATTACAAAAGCTCCCTTCTTTTCCTGACTGAAACAATCACACTCCTATTCACTTTGTAGGTGTTCTGTAGTACAGCATCTGTGAAATGTGACAGAAAATGCTCCCACCTCCCTTTATTCTTCCCATTACATTTATGGAAAACACAAAGCTCTGAAAATGTTAGGTTTTATGTGGTTTTACATAATCTCCCTTTTGTTATACCACCTGAGGTATAAGTGTTGTGTTTTCTTTGTGGTACCAGGACTTTCTGCATTTCACCAAATAATAAGTATTATAATAAAACCCCCTTTTAGAAGAGACTTAGAAAAATATTTTTCTTGGTAATCTGTATTTCAGAGTCAAACACCCTCACAATTTTTCTGTACATTTTACACCTGCTTGGGAGGTATGGCACACAAAGTAATGGAACTGTTCATTTCAACTCAGCACCAAGGTTTTGCCCTAAATGCAGCAAAACCCCTGCACCATGACAACATTGCAGTGATCCTGATTTAATGACCAAGATTTAAAGCCAAGCTTTAAGAGCAGCACACCTGTACAGATACCTGCAAAGGAGACATCTCAGCCACAAGGCTTCAGAACTACAGTTACAAGGGAAAAAGTTTTTTTACAAACATAAATCATGAACATCTCCTGCCACCAGCATACTCAGATGGGCATGACCAGCATTTTTTTCCCTATGATTAATTCTATCCTATGGGAAACACTGCTGACTTTGTTCCGTTCTTCCTCCCCATGGACACAGGTGAGGGGTAAATTGTTGACACTGGAGAGCAGCTATGGAACAGGCCTGGTGGTTGAATCTGCTCAGCAGTTCCTTTTCTCAGATTCAAAGGTTAGCTTATTTCAAAGGCCCACTGAGAACTGGACAGCAATTAACTCTGGAATATGAAAATCCAGCAAATATTTATGGCTGTCAGGTTACCAAGAATACAGAAAGTAAAAGGTAAGAAAACTTCCTTATTCAGGAATGTTTTGATTCTTCTTCTAACAGAGGTCATGAAAGAAAGTAGCCAGAAGTTGATATGTCTATTTATCACATGACTAAAGGAATTATATTAAGAATTAAATTTTTTTCGTAGTGTAATATAAGCAGCCATCAACTCCTTATATAAAAAGCTACCATCTGACTGAAGTACAATATTATAAATACTTGCATTATTTATCACTGTTCACAGTTTGTTCACAAGAGCTGCTCTCTGATTTTAATGTAGCAGCACATGTATTTTTCATTTTTTTGCAGTCTCTATCTATATGCAAGAAGAGCTGGCATAGCATCCAAATAAAGAAGATCATACTGGATTTATTAATGCATGAAGCTCTTTGTTCATTTAGAAACATACATTTAAAAACTTGAATCCTAACTCCAGGAGAATGCTGTCTAGACTTGGCATCAATCAAAACCATGTGGGGCCATTGCACATCCCAGAGCAAAGCTGGAACAAGCTCAGCTCACACACAGAGTGGTGCTCACCAGGCTTATCACTTCATCCCAGGGAAGCCCCATCCACACTTACTTTATCCATGCGATCTTGTTCCACGCCAAACTTCCCCCCATAGCCATGGGAAGCTTTTGGTCCTGTTTGAAGCTCCCTCTCTTTGAGGTTCTGGTGTTCTTGGAATACATTCTCCCTCAGCTGATGAATACTTTAAAAGACAGCAAAGCAGCAAGTTTTACTAAAGAAGTTTCAGCAAACAACTTCATAAAGATGCAAAATATAAAGCTGACAATAATATCATCTCAATTAGAAGTTGTATGACTTGTATTTTTCAAGCCCTTCCCATTTTTTCAGTGCACTAAACACTTTCTCATATTGAGACACTAGATTTTTCCCACTGCAAAATACTGTTTGAAAGAAAAGAAACTGCTGGTTTTAAAACAAACATGGAAGGGAATTTTGCTATATTAACAATCCTTTACCTAGAATTGATTTGTGCCTGAAACATTTTTTTTTCTTCATGTCCTAATTTAAATTCTTCCCAACACTTTCTATTTAGATGGCAACTTTTCAGAACAGGGATCATTTCTTATCACATAGTCCCTATGGTAACAGGGCTAATTCTAACAGAGCATTCTGGACACCACTGTACTGCAGAGCAAAGATGTAAAGAAACTTGCACCTCCTCTTCCCAAAGTGATCTCTTAAAATACACTGGAATTGAACTTAGGGCAGTGCAGGCTACGCACAAGAAAGGTAACCCAAGGTGTAATCTGTATTTTAAGCACTTCCCACCCAAGTTTTAAACTTCCTCAGGTGTAATTCGCCAGCAGGAATCCTCACTGCACTCAGAATAGAACAGAGTAACACTGATCCCTGAAGTAACGAGAGTTCAGTCTCTCTCTGTTTGCAACATTACACATTTCCTAAAACTTTGTAGTTGAGTCTTAGGCACTCTTTATAAGAAATACAAGATTCAAGATATACATCGTTTCTGTTTCACATATCCCTCTGGGATGCACTCATTTGCTTTTCCATCAGAGAGTTTGTTACTTTGCCAGGGTTTTTATGAGTTTGGTGGTAGCAGTTTTCTGAACAAAGTCTAAGAATTAAGGGACCAAACATTTCCTTAAAGTACCAAACTGGAGGTGCTCAGATCCCTCAGCTTCTCCCCTGGCAATACTGGCTCTTGCACCAAAACAGCACAAAGAACCTTTCCAGACAGAGAGGCAGGAAAAACCACATTTCTAGTGACAAAGAAAGATTTAAGAGACCCTACACCGTAGTTCTGCTCTTAATTTCAGCTCTGAAGACACTGATGGATTGGAAAGACCAGCAATCTGGCAAATAATCTTCTACAGGGACTCTTTTTTAATTATGAAGACACAAGTAATTGAGATCGTGAGTTGATTAAAAGTTGCTTGGGACTGTGCCTACTAATACATTTCACAAGAGAGCTGCTTTACTTGATGTGCTCTTGGTGGCCAGATCCATTCACAGTTTTAGCTCCCCAGCGCTGTTCTTTCTCACTCACATCATTCTGTGAAGGACACACATAAAAAGAGAGTTAAAAAGAAAAATCACTAGTCATACACATTTCAGAGCTCACAGCAAAAGTTTCCAGCAGTCACTGAGACCACAAGCGTTAGACAAGCAGCTTCACTTCCCCTCCACTTCCAGGGACATGCTCCTGACAGTTTATTTTGCCAAGATATGGCACCCACCCTGCAGAGTTCCTCTGGGAACCTGCTCCTGGCGGATCAGTAAACCCCAAAAGCCATACCACAAAGTCTGGATCCGTCTCCCAGTCATCGGCTCCATCATCCTGGCTAACAGACACGTTGTGGCCTGCAGTAGCCTTCCACATCTGCAACACCAGCAGGAGAAGCAGGGTCATGCTCCACTCGTGTCAGCTCATTTGATTCAGGCAGGAGCTGACAGAGGAGATGCAATCCAAAATTCCCAATAAAGTATGTTATTTAACCACATCACCAAAAGTTGTGCTTGCAGTGAAAACAGGTTTGACCATTGACCAGGTGCTCAGGCTGCCTTTTCAAGCTGGCTTACAAACCTGTTTAACTCTCCCGTTTGCACTGTAAAAAGATTAGGAGCAATTGCTGTTTCAAAGAGAACAAAGTCACCTTTCTTTGCTCAAATTAAGTGTGCCTTTTGTGCAGTCACTGCACTCAAAGACTTCTCCTCACACAGGTTTCCAAGCCAACACTTACTTCCAAAGACTGCTGCTAATTCTGGATCCTGTACATACAGTTGAGGTGTAGGAATAGGTGATTATTTTTTGCAGGCATTAAAAATGGCGAGCAAAACATTGTTCTTTACCTGTATTACACCTGCACAACCTCCTCTGCTGTGCATTAAGTTTCAGCACAGCGATAGAAATCCCAACAACTCTAAATTTGCACACAATCCAGACATTGCTCCAACAACAAAGAACAGGAGTGTCTGTGCTCCTCAGGTAATCCCTGGTGAGAAACAGTGTACACAAACCCAGCACCTCCTCTGGCTTTCAGGACAAACAGAGGGTGACTGCAGGAGCACTGAGGGCAGGAAACAAGACTCCTAAAAAAGGTAAACAGTGACTTCTAGAAACAACACCCAGCACTTTCAAGAGGTTAATGAATTGGGGGCTCTCACTTTCTGGAACCTTATCCCCTATGGAATATCAAGCTGGATGCTTTTAATTAACACTTCTGAATGCAACTAGTTAGCAGAATTCCTGATCTTCCTGGTGCTAGTGGCTGGATTTTACACCCTTCATTCTACGTAAATAAAAATAAATTAACTCTACAAAGCAAAACTAAAACATCAAACTACAAGCTGCCTGTTCTCCAAGCTTTTTCAGAGCACACTTCAGAGAAAGGATTTAATTTTTCTTTGCTATTCAACTGCAATTCAGTTTTTTAACATACCATCATTCTGTCCACTTACTTTTATCCTTCTGTATTGGGTCTGATCGAGGTAAAGCTCACAGCTCTTACAGTGCTGTGCTTTGCATTGGTAGCTGAGTGGATGCTGGTAACAGGGCAGTGTTTTGGCTACTGCCAGGCAGCACTGTCCCTAAGACTTTCCTTCCCTCATCGAAGGGGATGGGAGTGGCCAACTGGGAGGGGACACAACCAGGCCAGCTGACCCAAAGTAGCCAAGAGAATATTCCATACCATGTGACGTCAGCTCAGATATAAAAGCTAAAGGAGAGAGGAGGAAGG
>VZRX01005586.1:0-23986 GCA_013398075.1 Notiomystis cincta | reverse complement strand
AAATATTAAAAAAAAAAAAAAAAAATCTGTGTGCCAACTAGCACAAAGAAATTGACAAAGGTGATTTTGTAAGTTAATTACTACTTTATGTAGTTTGTAAATATTTAAAAACTCAAGAAGAAAGGAGTTTTACACAGTAAAAACTTGTTTTCATTGACAGAATTTTCCACATGAACTCTGGAAAATATTTTGTGCTAGTGACAGTATCTAAAATTTAGAAGAGCTTACTGAGAGTAGCATCCGATGTAAAAATTGGTTTTTTTAGCTTTATCAATAAATAAGAGCTTTCAGAACCTGAGGCAACTCTGACATAGTGTGTTCTAACCCTGTCTCTTCCAATAAAAAACATTTTATATTTGTTTCTACTTGTCTTTTGTAAACTAAATTCAAGTCAAAGTTTATTCTTATGTTTTTAACAGACAAGATCCCTCATGTGACAGGTGATTAGCTTCCACTTCCAGATGGGATTTCTGGGGTCATCTTTTGTTGGTTTGGGTTTTTTTAATTCATATCTGTGTGTGCACACCTATACACAAAGATCATTAAGTACATAGCAATGAATGAAAGAGTGATTTCAAGTATGGTCAATATTGAAGTGACCACTGCAGGGGGGGTAATGCATCTGGTTACTCAAGTTTTAGTAATCTCAAAATTATTGAGGGGATTTACTCATATAATTTTTAATGCATTTTACTGCATTTTAAAAGTGGCTCATATTGGTCTAATTGCTGCTAATTAGAAATTATGCATCATGCAATTAAAAGACTTCTATTAAGCTGTCATTTTATTTTCCTAGTTTAAGTTACATTTATTTCTAGCTATGATCTCATTTTGTTACTCCAGTGATGTAAAAAAATCTCCTCCTCTAGTACAGATTCCTGAAATGACAAAGCATCCTATGGTTAAACACTGTTATAAATACAACCATGCACAAGGCAGATGCTTTTATCCAGCAAAAAGGTCATTTGAACTTAATTCCCCTGGAATCTCAGGCAAAAAAAAGCATATCATGCTTAAAATTATACAAAATCAATACCATCAATCTGCATCTTCTTTGGCTGCATAGAGGGTGAAGACATTGAGGTTGTAACTCTGAAATTTGCAGGAAGAGTCTCTGCTGATCCAGCAGCTAAACCTCTTATGTCCTTTGGTCTAAACTTCTTTCTCCACGAAGGTGCTCTCCTAAAGCTCTTATCATCATCCTGTCATATTGAAAAATAACATTAGCAGTGCAAAAAGTGTGGGATTGTTACTGACGTTAAAAGGATTACTGACAAGCTTAAGTAAATGTATCACCACTGAAGGAGGTAATTGTGGGGAAATAAAAAGTAAGTGTATTAAATACTGCATTGCCAACCAAGGTTTTCCTTAAGCACTTGGGTAAATGGAACTTAATTACCCAAGTGCATTTTCCTTCCCCCATTAATATATCTGCATCTTTCAAATGATATTCCCAGCTCAGAAATATAAAGCTGCACTTACTACAGTTTAAGTCCCACTTCCAAAAATATCTTTGGCAGAGAAAGTACTATGGCAATGCAAATATACCCACTGGGCAGCTCCATTTGCCAGCTTCCCATTTAGAAACAGTTCAATCCTTTGAATGCGGTTTTAGCTCAGATTTATTCCTTTGTACAATTAGGAGACAAGTGTCTACATTATTTGAAGAGATCTTTATGATCAAACTGCCCTGTGCCACTAGAACAAAGCAAATGTCTGTTCCCTCAAAGCTCCTTTTGCAGTTTGAAATCTCCAAGGAAAATACTTTAGAAAACCATCAAGCTGCTTTCTGATGGGTTATTAAAACCTTGGTACAGATGCACATGGGAACAGAGCTGTCAGGAGCCTCTCCTTCCCCTGTCCTCTTTCTCATCCCAGCACCAAAGTTTTGAGACTGGTTTCCTGAGCTGGTTAACCACAGAAGGGTTTTGCCACTTCAGCCTTAATCTGGACCACTTTTGCCTACGTGTGCTACTACATCAACACCCATCAGCACCAAAAATGGAGCAGCACAGAGTTAATTAAGACTCTCCTGGGGAAGTAACACCAACTTGAATCTGTTCACTGAGCAACTTAAAAGGTTAAAGATGGAACACTTTATGCTATGGGTGCACAAAACAGCCTCACAATTAAAGAGTTTTATACTCATTTCAATGCAGTTTACACAATAAGATCACAGGCTGCCCAACAGAAATTATTTAGATGTGCAAGCACACCTCGTAGTCTTCTACACTAGTATGAATTAAAATTAACAGGAGATTTCTTAAAACCCCCTCAAAGCTCTCTAAAATACTGCTCTTTAGGATAAAGTGCCTTTCTCTATCAGCTTGTTCATCTGCAATGCTGGTCACTAATTTTCCCGTATTTTAGATAAAGAGGATTCGGCCCAAAGGGCTGCTATTAGACGTTAACCACAAAAGCTAGAAAACCAAACTTGTTAATCTTCCCAATACTTTCATATGCAAAGTCATTTTACCAAAATACACAAACCCTGCTCTATTTAGAAACCCTCAGAGACAGGGAGTTTCAAGTTCAGGTTTCTGTCACTATACTGTCAAAAGCTTAAAGAGGTTCAGGCTAAATTCTTTCATTGACGAGTTCTGATAAAGTTTCCAGGACCATAAAATGGGTCAACAACTCGAGTAACTTACTTCATCAAGTCTTCTGTCAGTGCCCATAGCAAGAAGGTTATTGAATTCCCTCTCCAGAACAGCACGAGCCTGAAGTTTGTGGTACAAAAGAAATTGAAGTTAATTCCAAAAGATTAGTAATTAGTAACCTATAATGATTTTAAAAACTTAATTGCCAAAGGACCCAAATTATTTAATGCTTCTTATCAGATTATTAAACATTTAATACTTGAAAGGTCAGTACTTGTAAAGTTTTGATTTAATTTGTAACTTACTAAAGATTTAAGGAACACTTAACAGCTCTCCCTTAGTTGCGACATGAAAGTTCATGATTCTGCCTCAAACTTAATTATTTCAGAGTAAAAGCTAGCAAACAACAAAAGCGATGAATTTCACACTACTGTTGCGAAGATGGGCTGCGAGGAAAATATTCAAACAATTTTTTTCTCAAGGAAATTTACCAATGAGAATTATTATTAACAACTAGAAAACTACTAGAAAAGCATGATTTTAAGTTTTTGTCTTGTGTGATGATTGGACAACTTTGCATTACTGAAGTTTCTAGATGGTCTTAACTGTGAAAAAAACCAATCAGCTCCATTTTTAACCTTCCTAGAGGTCTAAAGTGCCTCGACCTTGCTTACCTGTGTGTTTTGAGTGGGGATTTGCAGCAGGAGAGCCAATGCATTGTAATCAAAGGATTCATCTAAGGCCACGAGTGCACCGTGAACTCCGCTCTCAATCAGGTTATTCGCGTACTCCTTAAGGCCGATGGACATGACCCAGTGGATCATCCTCTCATTGCTCCACACAAGGACATCTAGGGAGGCAAAACCACAGTGCCAGATTCATTAAAACAACTCGCCTCTAAACCAGATCATCCAAAGTCAGGCATTGGAAGTGGAAAGTAAACATATTAGAAGTCTGCTGGGAGACGTTTCACACTGTAACAGTTTAGACTTAAATATTCCAAGGAGCAATTCCCTAGAGGTTCCCAAGAGATGAACCCATTCCATTTGGGAGGCAAAAAACAACCCACCAGTCATAACCCTGGCTTGTTTCCTGCCAGTTAGTTGTGACTCCTGGGAATGATCTCTGGCACAATTAGCAAATTAACAAAAGGAAGCAATGCTTTAAAAGGAAAGAGAAAGAGCAGGCACAGAACCTTCTAAGCAAGTTTTTAGACTCAGGCATCAGAAAATACTTCAGATGTTAGGCAGGGAACAAACTTTAAAATGGGAAATCTTGGAAAACTATTAATTTCCCCCCCTCTCCCCGCTTTCTCTTATTCCTTCTTTCTTGTTCAATAATAAAAATACCTAAGTCACTTGAATATTTTTCCATTGACTGTTGGGCAATAAAAGTTACCAACCACGAACAACAATAAAATCATGTAGATGTAAAGTTATGTCAAAGCAGGGGGAAAAGGAGAAAATAAAGACACGCTTCCCCCTGCCCCAAACATGTTCTTAACTCTCATTCTCTAAAACATTTAGTTTCAAACTTTAGAGCAGTATGAGTTTCAAAAATGTTCACATTTGTAGCATAAGTAAATGAGTTAATGATGTATTTTATCATTCAGTGTTCAATGCCTATATCCAGTAGTGCCTTGTGCATTTAACACTTGATATTTTATAAATTATTCCTTCCTCTAAAGTCTTTTCTTTGTTAATGAATTTTTGAGGCTGATCAGTGAAAACATGGCAGAATCACACTGAGGTGAAGACAATGCACTAACCCTTAATTTCATTCTGGCTTTCTTCTCTTTTTCTTTCCAGTTCTTTTCGATCATAATTCAGTCTTCGTAGGCACATAATTCCACACTGAAAACTGTTTCTGTTTGGACCAGAGGGAAAAAAAAAAAAAAAAGGAAAATATATTTAGAGATAATGGAAACCCTTAACATAGGTGAGGTCTCCAACTTCAACCTCTTCACCTGTGAAAGCTGTCCACCAT
This sequence comes from Notiomystis cincta, assembly GCA_013398075.1. Classification (NCBI taxonomy): domain Eukaryota; kingdom Metazoa; phylum Chordata; class Aves; order Passeriformes; family Notiomystidae; genus Notiomystis; species Notiomystis cincta. Next base: position 19,400 of record VZRX01005586.1, on the reverse strand, counting down.
TTTCAGCTGCCCACGCAGGTCTTTTTTAGTTAAGTGATCCAGCATGCGAGCATCCACCAGACATTCCATGAAGTAGCTGCGGTACTGAGGGAGCCCCAGGCTTGGGAGCCACTCATTGCCAATCCACTCATGGTTCATATCACCATAGGCTAATGTCTGTTTTGAAAAAAATTAAGCAACAAGCTTATTGAGGTGAGAAATGAAAAAAGAAAAGCTATTTTAGACAGTGTATTTTAAAGGAATTGCTTATGTGATTCTTAGCCTGTAAAGATAAGCACATCAGAATACTGAATACTATGTGTATATTTTCTGAAGTAGTCACTCTCATGGAGAAAAGCAAGTTTAGATATTCAGATCACTAAGTAAAACTGCCTCAAAATAGCACGACAAAATATGCTAAAGCTAATAAAAATTTTAAAAAGACTAATCTACACGGTTGGATAGCAAAAGCCATAGAATTTCATTGTGTTGAGATGTTACAAATACCCTCTCTCTTGAAAACGGGGCCGGGGGGAGAATCTTATATTTCATGTGACTTTATAATGAAAAAATATCAGAAAAATAACTGCAGGCCTTTTTAAATACTGTTAGGTATTTTCAAAACCCTTCTACTGAAACAGATAAAACCCTTCTACTGAAGAACAAGTCATTCTAAATGTTAGTCCTTATCCCAAACCAGACTTTTTTCATTATAGTTTTGATCTGCAAATCACCAGGCATTTTTTTAGAGAAAGCATCTATAAAGATGATAGTTTGTAGCTATGTATCTAATCATTCTTTAGGCAACAAAACCCAGAAGTTCCTTTTTTCAAATGTATAATAATTCAGATTTTTCTGTTAAAAGTCAAAAGCTTTATTTCTCCTCTAGAGGAAGCACCTTCCAGAAAGGAGCAAGGCCACAGGGAAATGCACCCCTCCAAGCCTCCAGAAGGTAGAAGAATGAAAGAGCTTCTTACTCTGGGCTTGTTATCACTGACAAAAATGAGCAGGTGAGATGTAGTTAATGGGAATTAAACCAGGTTTAAACTGGAGGGCAGCCAAGCAAGAAGAGCCTGTACTGTCCAAAGATATGGATCATGGGATCAAATCTCAAGTTTTGTTTATATCCCTTTATAAATACTCAGCTACATCAATACCTGAAAATACAATTAGGATTTGCCACCACTTTAAGGCAAAACAATTAATCAAGAGAGATTACAGAATTAGTGCATAGAAATCTACCTAACCATCCAGGCCCAGGTGTCTTATGGAACACCTGGGATGGTGGCTGGGCTGGACAGGAACTTTCTGCACAGAGCAGATATTCCTCTTGGAATTCTGGCTTCCCCAGAGAGCCATCCCCCATTAAATATTAAAATATTTAAATCACATGTATTTCCCAAGTGTGCATTGTACAGAGATAAGCCTGCAGTTTCCCCCCTCTCCCAATGCCCAGAATCACTAAAAGATGCTGGTCTAAAGGAAAAATAGATTTTTTTCCATGCTCTAATGATTGTGACAGTTTACATATAGTCTATAATATTAGATAAAGTTTCCAACCTGAGCCCAGCTTCCCTCCTCATCTTCCTGTTAGGTGGTTAGGAAAGTAAAAGAACACACACATATTAGTGGTTAAGTTTAGTAAGGAGGTCAAAGTTAATGGTGCACTGCAAAACTCTAAATCTACCACATACCAAAAAAATCTTGACAAAGCAGGCATCATGCAGTGTAAAAAACCATACACAAGGCACTTATTTTTGTAGTTGCAAACCCCATCTACTGATTAAGTTTTCTGGAGAGAAGAAATTTCTGCACCAATAATTCAATTTGTCTATTTGTCAATCAAGTCAGAGCTCCACTTTACAGATTAGAGTTTTGTTTATAATTGTATCAATGTTGATTTTTTTTCCTCCCTTCTGGAAAAAAAAAAATCTATCAAGATGCAGATTACAAGGTTAATAATTAGAAGAAGCAATGATTCAGAATTTTAGTGTGTTAATTTGAAGGGAAAATAAAAAAGAAAAAAAAAAGTCAAAAGGTACTTGATTCAAATGTTCAAGAAGTGGGAAAAGCACTCTAAGGAAGAGAAGTGGCAACACTGTAAACTAACCGTTTGTTGTGTGGCTGTAAGATTTTCCATCTCTTCATGTGTTACCCAGACATTTCCCGTGGTCTAATATGAGCCCACAGGGAATCAATCCCATCCAGTGAAAGGAAAGCAGTAACAAAGAGGAGAGGTTGCAGAACAGATAAGCAATCGGTACATGTAAGGAGCAGGCATGCGCAAAGCAATGGTCTCTAAGTCAGGGACAGCTACTGAGTCAGAGTCATGGCATGCAATAAAAGCCTACTCACAGGGATCAACTTCCTTCACAGATATTAACAAAACTGAGCATCAGAAACAGCTTACAGGATTTAATTAATGGCTAAGCCCTCGGTTCTAATCTGAGAAATACATCTGTAGTTTAGCATATAGCCCCAGGAATAACTTTAGACTGCAATGCAGACAGACTCATGAGAGAAAATTCCCACTAAGTGCCTAAATTTACTATACAGAGAGAGGTGACTCCTAGTTTACATAGTCTAAATTATTTGGAGTTAATGGCCTTATAGCTGCATTAAAAGAGCTTCCAACTATCCTACAAATTTCTGGACACACATGTATACTTCATCTGTATTCTAAATTTTCTGGAGTCCAAAAGATAAAGCCAACAACATGTACTCTAAATACTTTGCATTACATACATAGACTGGAATAAGTATCTCTTTTCCTCAAGAAAGAAAATTGCAGTTATTCCTTTAGTTAATTTCCATGAAAGGAAGGAACCACCTATATTTAAATACTGTGTTCCTTTCCAGAAACTCTTAGCAGAAGTTCAGCTCTAAGTTCACAGTCAAATGTGGGGAAATTCCAGGTGTTTAATGCTGGATGAGTTTCCTTACCGTCCTTGAGGTGGGAGGGGCAGAGGGGCTGGTTAGGGACATGATTTCCTGGATGGCCAGCCTGAGCTTGAGCCTGTGCAGGGGATTGCTGATCCCAATTTCTCGCTGGATTTCTGTGTCAGACAGGGCTGACATGATAGCACCGCTTTTCACATTGGCTCGGCAGGCAGCCACGTACCAGGCTGGCATGCCCACCCACAGCTGGAATACAGACAAAAGGCAGTAAACAGGATATGGAAAACATTCATTGAAACCCTCACAGTCTTTACAAGTCTGTTCGTTGAGGGGGCTTTTTATTTCTTTTGGGAGGACCACTCACCTCCAGCCATACAACCACAGTGGGCCCATCCCACTGTGCAAAAGGCAAACCTTGTCTTCTGGCTTCCTCTAGCAGCTCATGCCTACAATTACAGAAATAGTCATAATAATGGATGTTACAGATTCAGCACTGCGTTCACTTCACTATCTTCTTTCCAATGATTAACTCATTCCTTTCCCAGCCTTATATGATTCACCCCCTCAGACAGGTACAGCACACGTACAGGGACTACGCAGGGATGAAAGCTGAACTGGGCAGGATATCTGAGAGCAGCAGAGATGTGGATCTTGCCTTTCAGAACCTAATGTCTGAAGCCACTACTGACACTCTACCCAACACTCCAACCCAAACTGTGGATGTAAGGCTTATTTGGCAATCAGATTCTCAGCTGCCGCAGTTTTCTGCTCAGCAAAGCTGAACCAAAGCAGTCATTGTTTCCTCAATGTGTGCAGATCTGAAACATGTGGCAACAATGACATCAGATACCCCTGTCCATCAGGCTGTCAGGGCTGGAAACTGGGACAGCGACCATTCCACTGGTGAACTTCAGCCTGTCAGAACATCAGGCACAGCTTCACACAGCCAGAGTTGTGTTTGGAAAATATATATTGAAAGGCTATGTACTGAAACTCAGCTTTCATCTCCCCTAATGACACCATCTCCCTTTGTTGTTCTGAAACAGAAGCACCTGAAGTTTAATACTGACGATTCAGCTTCCAGAGACAATGGAAGCTCACAAGGTCCCTATAAATAGCTGCCAAAAAGGTTTGATAAACCAAAGGACAAAAACTAGCACTGTGAGTATAAGCATGCAATGCTACTTAGATATGCCTGGCCAAAAACATGGAGAAAGCCTAAAAAAAGCATTTTTACACTGCCTTTGAAGGCCAGTAGTATATTGTTAAATCTCCACTCATTCTCCTTTGAAAATCTGAAAAAACAACATCACCTAATTAGAGTGCTTTTACTGTTCTTTATTCATGCCTGCAAGTGTAGAATTAAGATATACAGCAATACTACAGATTCAAGATCCTACATTATATGTGTTTATCATTTTCTCACTATTTAAATGAAATAAAATCTCCTTGCCTTCTGAACTGTCTCACTGGATAGACCGAAGATGGTAACATTTTTAAGAGTTGTAGGTGTTAAAATACACAAGACACCTTGAAGAGTGATTACTGACAGAAAAGGAGCTTTTTTGCTACTCCTACAAAATGGAAATGCAGCATTCAGTTCTTTTAGACATATCTGAGATCCTCATGTTATATTGGTAGGTAACTAAATATTAAAAAGCCATCAATGAAGTAATAAATACACTAGCAACTGCTTTATCAATAGAAAGCACTTCTCCACCTGCATGCCAGTAATTTCCTATTGCTCTGGAAGAACCTCCCAGTAATTTATCCTAATTAAATGTGCTTCCCAGGAATGAGGAGAGGGGAGGAAGGAAAGGACTGCCAGACAACTGGTTACAAATAATCATTCTAGGTACCATTTTGGGATCCATCCATTAAGGTGGAACAGTGTTCAGCAGTCAGCACCTCAACTGCTGAATTTCACTAACAAAGACGACTGGAAATGCTTAGACGTATTTGTACACTTCAAAAAGACATATATTTTAAAATTAGGAATAAAAGATGAGCTATTTCCTTTCTACTGTAGAAAACATTACACTCATTCCATAAATAATTAGCGCTGAACGCATTCAGTTCTGTTTCTCTTTGTTCTTTAAAGATCTAAACATTAGTAAAATAAATAAGATACTAAGGAACACTGCTTGGTAAGAACAGAATAAAGTGCTTAATACTGTATTTGGCAGAAAGGAACATTTTTTGCAAGTACTTTAACTTCCAAATTGGTGTCTAAGTCTTCCTTTCTGGTGGTTGTATTGAGGGCAGTTCAGAGAATATCAGTGTCATTTCTGATTGTTTTATAAGGCTCATTGTATACTTCATGGTATATACTCCTTTGGAGTAGAATACAAGGAATACATCAAAAATGTAAGGAGAGGTTATGATCCCAACTTGAAACTCATGGTGTTATTGCAGGCAGAAAATAATTGTGTGATGGAGGAAAACACATAAAAATAGAAACAAAGAAAAAATGTTTATGAGATGACTTTATGCAGAAATTATTCAATGGCTCCAAAGAGGAAAGCAACTGTGAAGTGGAAAATTAATTGCAGAATTTGTTCATATGCAGTAAGAGATAAAAAAACTTGCTTGCACAGGAAATCATTGACCCCAAAGCTGAAGATGTAGCCCAAGCACAAAATATCTTGTAGGAAGAATTCAGAAGCAGTGGCTGTTTCATCTGTAAATGATGCATCAATGGTTTTGTTCCTATAGAGAACTTCCCTTTTCCAACTATTCCCTTCAAAGCAAAGATACTTGCTGCATTCCAGTAATGTGTGATCACATCAGCCAGGCCAACTGAGCCTCACAGCCCATCCAATTATACCAGTTAGGAAATGGGTGCAAAATCCAGCCCCATACCCTTGTGAGGGAAAAAATATTTCAGTGGTGTCAGCAGCGTTAACAGATGGTACAAAGCTGGCCCCTGTGAAGGATAAAAGAACACCAAAGGAGTAGCTGACTACTGGAATAACTCCTAGGTGACAAAACCAAGAGATAGATGTCTGGAGAATTGATAAAAAACCAGATTGAGCTTCCCTTGGAACAGGAGCCAAAACATGTTGCTGCAAGGGGGGAAGGCTTATTGTTAGACACATTCCAGAGGTATCTCACAGCAGCTAAGGAGGACAAAAGCTGTGGTCATACGCAGTGAGAAATGACATCAAAGATGCAGGTGGTGCCTAATGCAGCAGTGAGTGAACAAGACTAGAGACCATGTGAAAGTATCTGTGTTCAGAAGGGCTCTTGGCAGAAGAGCACACACTCATGCCACAAGGAAAATAAAGCAACCCACAGCAACCTCACTTTGTCACTGGATTAAGACAGTATCAGAATGGATGCATGCAGAGCTCGTAACCAGAGGGGAATGTTGTATCCCAGATTTCTTGGATGGAACTGAAGAGGACTAATTTGGAAGAAGTTCAGAACACAGTGAACACTGGGGAAGAACATGATACTGATGGAAGCGACAGCTTCAGGATTTAAAAACTGAGAAGCAACAGTTGTAAAATATGAGATGGAAATAGGCAGAGCAACAGGGGAAACATTCTTATTCTAGACTGAGTTTTGGGATGTAGCAAGTGTTTTGTGTGTGAGTTATCTTAAATTTAGAGTTGCCTTCCTTTCTGATGAATATAGTACTAAGTTTGTTGTGCTTTACACAGAAAAGCATGAACACAGTTGTGGCAAACACTGTCACTACCACAGCTCACACTGAAGATGAACACAGCACTAAAAACAATTTAGGTTTAGTAAACACCAAACAACAGTTTTACAGAAGTACATCTACCTTGGAAACACAAATACTACTGCTAAACTTTCATATCCCAGATTACAAAACTAATTTCATCTAAGAGGGGGTTTAATATTTCCACTATAAGAGCTCACACCATGCAAATTAAGACAAGACAGCAAACTAGCTTTCACACTAAACTAGGTGACACTGGATTTATTTCAGCAACAGATTTTCATAATATATTCTTTTGAATCTAGTATTTCTTCTCATGATCAGACGTTTTTGAAGAAAGAATAGAGATTTTAATATATTGCTAAAAAATCCAAACAAGTTTTATCATACTTGCACAAGAATCCTAATAAAAATAAATACAAACTTACCCTGATTTTGCACTACCACATCAAATGGTAAACAAAAGGAAAGTAAAATAATGAGGAACAAATATAAAACTAGGATTAAACTGAACTCAAAGGCATACAAAACCAGACAAATAATGTGTACTGTAATTTAATTCTGTAACTATAAATAGGTTTTTGTTAACAGACACTGAACACTGCCCTTAGCCTATTTGTGCACATGCAAGCAGAAATCAAAGACAAATGAGCAAATAGGGATTAGAGACAGCTATAAATAGAATGAGCTGTCATTGTTCCAAAAATTCAGGTAGCTGAAATTCTTTTTGCTGAATACAAGGTTTTGTAAGCAAAGTCAGTCAGAATTTGTTTTAACCCACCCTCCTCCAATATCGGAGTGAAAAGCAATTCAGAGCAGTTTTACCACTTTTTCTTTTTGATAAGGAGCATCTCAAGAAGGCAGCAAAGGATCATTGAGCCCTTATGATAATATTGCTTCTCGTGTTCAGAACATCCCTCAGGATTCTGAACAGTTGCATGAAAGCATCTTACTGGGATTATTCAAATGATTGATTTAGATAGTATTAATTTAATTGAGTGGTAGAGAACAAGAAGGCTCCAGAGAGACCTTAGAGCCCCTTCCAGTACCTGAAGAGGCACTGGAAGAGATGGAGAGGAGGCTTTGGAAGAGCTAGGGAAGGCACTTCCAAACGAAAAGTTTTAATTTTTTTAGTATAGACAGCTGCATTTTAAGCAACCTACAACATAGAGCCATAAATTATACTTTAAGTAATACCAGCAAATTTTTGGAAGCAGAATGTTTACAAGAAAAGCCATGATTTATCTGCAACTGCACTTTTTGCATGTCTGCAAAGACAGTATAATGAAACTTGTGGCTGCTATTGAGAAGTATCTATACTGCTCAAAGAACAGACCTTACCACTCTTTAGATATGACCAGACTAAAACTATTTATTCAACCAAGATGTGGTATGACTTTAAAGCACTGTAGAAAAGGGAAAATACCAGATCATAATAATGTATGATTGCCTTCAGTGCAGCAGTCTGAAGAAAAACAGCTGAGCCTTCTGTTATCCAAACAAACTCGCATTCCATTTTGACTTTTCAAACCAACACACTGCTGGTTTTCATTAGCAGCCACCAGGCATTATTCTAATTAGTTAATAGAACTTAGGTACTGCAAGAAATCCCTCTCAAAGGGAAAATTAGCACCCTTTCTTTTCAACAGTTACTGTCTGTCTTCAGAAGGCAAGGAAAGTCTGATTTTCATCAGTTTTTTGTCAGCTGAACAGAACAGAAGCAGCAGGAGTTTACGGTATATGGCTCAGCATTGAGGGGAAAAAATGCAAGGAATGCCTGATCTTACTTATATATACATGATAGTTTCCTATATTGCCATATAAGCATCAAGTCAGGATTTCTACTAGTAGCTGTATCTGTTTTTCACCTAGGATTTGTCTTTGCTTCATCTGTTCCAAGTCTGGGAACAACAAAGCATGCAAACAGACACTCAAAAGGTGAGCAGTAAACTCAAGATTTTCTGTGACAGAGTGAAAAAATTCTCACGACTAGGAAAAGGTAACTGCATACAAGATGCCATAAAAAAGGAACAGTCACAACTGAATAAAAGAAATTAAGAAATCAGGGCTATATAGTGCAAGGAAAGAGATTCAGCAGACTGTCTTAAACAGAAATGAAAAAATTAGTGAAGAGAGATGCTGTCAGCAGCTGCAACACTAAAGGAGAAAGGAGCCAGCAAACTCCTACACAGGGATGTCTGCACACAGCATCTCATTCTTCCCTTCTGTCAATTCCGTCACACTCTGGAGCAAAGAGCAGCCAAAGGCAACTTCAGGAAATCTTTCATTTGAATTAAAAGTATTTATAATTTATTATATTTAATACTTCCCAAAGCAGGTATTAAATATAATAAATTTAGGGGGGATTTGGTAAGAGTCCACTTCTATCTCTAAATTTCTTTATTACAGTAATCCAATAATAAGTTTTCAGCTTAAATTCCTTTCAAACTTACCATGACCTATGCTACTAAAAATGTTCTGGAAAAATAGGAAAAAAAATCTACAAAGGCTTATTAGCCATAGCACCATATTAGGCAAAAATAACCCCAAATCAAACTAAAAAATAAAACCACAGCAGTTTTAAACAAAGCGATACATGAATAACACAGGATTAAAAATATTTGATAACTTACTTTTTCTGCATTTTCCTGTTTTTCTCTGCCTGACCTCCAAGTTTGCTGAGTCCTAATGCATCCTGAGAGGAACCATCTGCTTCTCCCATGCCACCTGCAAAAAACCCCCAAACTTAAGTCACTCTCAATCTAATCCTTTCTAATATTACTAATCAGAAATGTGTAAAACTAAACCCCCAAGCCCATCTCTCTCACTGTGTAAGAAATAGCAAACCAACCTTGTCCTAGAGCTTCCTTGCTTGTTTGTCCAGGGCGTCCCTTTTCCTTCTTGCCAAACAGGCGGCCAATGGAGGATTTGATCCCCTTTTTTTTGGGGGCTTTGTGAAGGGAATCTTGGCTGCTGTTACTGCTACTAGGATTACTTGTTTGTCCATCTTGTGAACCTGTTGAACTGTACCAAAAAAAAAGGGTCATAAAGGAGCCCACGTACAAGAAATTTATCAGAGATAAGTTCAGGGTTCAGCGCAAGTTAACCGAAGTTCAGTAATTCACTAATGACATTTAACTTTGGCTTTTTTGAGTTATGAAAAGAAACGTTGACAGCATAAGTTCCTGACTGAAAGAGGCAGACAAAGTTTGAAATACTTGAGTGGGATCCATCTGAGATACTTAGGTACTTTGAAAGAGTATCTGTCAATCAAAGTGATGGTAATTTTGCAAGTTATTTCTCAATTTATAGCTAAACTACAACTTAAAGAGCTGAAAGTTACATTTTTCATTATCCAAACATGAAGCAAACTTAATGCAGACTTGGACTACCAAAAGAGCTCCCATGAAACCATTTCTAAGCTTTATCAAAGTCTACATTATTAATGTTTATGTAACAAAGTCGCCACACTCCTGACTTTTGAGAAACACTTCAACACTCAGACTAAAATCCTACAGGCTGAACAGCTCTGCAATTTGGGGATTTTATTCTGATGCTGTGGAACACTGAGTTGCTGGTAGGGTCTGAGTGATTCCCAGCCACTTACTTCCTAATGTCCCTGATATCTTCATGGCTCACTGTATGCAGAGCTCCTTTCTGGACTCTGTCCAGACGTAAAGACCGAGGTGAAGAAGGTGGTGATGTCTCACATTTTATGGTGGTTTTGTCATCTCGTACCTCTTCTCTGGAAGCTGGAGACTAATGGAAAAGGAAGGAAAACTTCAGGGACAATGCTGAAACATGAAGGCAATACCAACATTACACAATATAGTGAAAGGAAGAATCTTATTTCAGTGTTAAAGGATCACTCTTGCCCTTACCATTCTCCAGTTGCCTATTTTTTGCTTGATTTCTTTCTGAATTTCTTGTTACCTTGAGAGACAAACTACTACATTCAGTCTTAGCTACTGAAACGAGAAAGTAGCACTTACATTTTATTCATTTATAGGGCTAAGAACTAAAGTACTACCTTCAGCACCACAAAATTAATATACCTGTCCCCACTTTAAAAAAGCACAAAGACAGAAAAACAAAGTGAACTGTAAATGAATTATTAGTAAGATCACTGACTCTGTAAAGTCAGTTTCTACACACCTCTGGCTACAGAAGTTTGAGAAACAGAAAACACAACTTATTTGTGTGTGCACTGACAGCTTTTAAAATTAAACACTGATGCATGAAGACTGCAAAGCAGTGGTTGCAAACAGGAAGCAGCACAACAGTCCTCCACACCAGCAAAAACAGGCAAACAAACACAAAAACCCACAGAACAAACCCACACTTAGGCTAAAATGAGAAAACAATCTTGTTTTGTTACAGAGCTACTCTGTAAATGCTTTATGCTCCTGTTATCCACTAATGAGTTTGGGGACAGGGAGGGAGATGAAGTGGCACATCATGAAATAAACTAAAGATTTTTACCTTTCTACGGTGTTTCCTTAAATCACTAGGCTGACAGATGCATGCAAAAAAAAAGAAATTTGGAAAAGCTGTATTTATTGTAAACTGTAGCACAGACTGAGACAACTACTACAGACAAAACATCTTAGGGAGAATTTAAACAATTACAACAATGGCACAGTGAGATACTGGGTATGAAGCACTCCTTAAATCACAGATTACTTAAAAGTATCCCTGAAGTGAGGAAAAGGAAGCAAAAAAAATAAACACTTAGAGCTGGTTATCTGCCAAAGTGCCAGAGATGTTTGAGTGTATTGAGACCATAGGCAAAGTAGCACAAAATATGTGCAGCAAAAAAAAACCCCAAACAATAAAGCGCAGAGGGTTGCAAGGTATTGCTTTGAAAGGGTGAGGACCTGCCTTCAACTTTCAGGTCAGCCACAGCAGCCTTAATAAATCATCTGCACTCATCCCTCCTCACAACCTGGGGATTCCTGCAGCTGTTTCCTACACTGCACAAAAAGCAGCCAATACTTTAATAATGTGAAAGAATGCCAACAATATCTCATTTCTATACAGTATCAGGATTCTGTTCTTTTTACAACTTTCAAGTGCTGGAATACTGAGCAGGAATTCACCATCACTTTTATTTTATCCTCCATCCACTGTACCTCACTCCCCAGAGAGTACTCACCTCTGCCAGTGCACAGAGCAAGGCAGCAACCCTGAGTTATATAAACGGCTTATTCAGACTGATGCTGACAAAAGTTAAATTTAGAACATTTGTTTAATAGCTCTCCTTATTTAAAAAAGCTGCAACCAAAAATAAAGTCAGTCCCCTTTGAAGTGGGACAGGGGAGGGATGTTGTTTCCCTCCCATGAAAGATGACTTTTAATTGTTTTTTATTTAGAATACATGTAAATTTTGCAGCATTAGTATGGAAAGTTTTGTTCAATCTGACTGTCGAGTACTACATTAATAAATCATAAGTTCACTGAATCATAGAAGGGACCTTTAAAGATAATCTAGTTCTTCCTCAAGTTCTTGACAAAGTACTGCAGACTCATTTTACCCCTACTGGATCTTTCATCCATTTAATCTGATGAGCATAAAAATGAAAATGTTCACCACACGGAATGAACTGCCCACAAGGAATGCTCAAGAGAGCTGTAGGCTTCACCATTTATCATGTAGATGCTTTTTAATCATGAGGGGCTTTCAACTGACTGAGCTGCATAACCACTGGCATTAACTTAATTTGCCTACATGATCAAAAACTAATGCATCTCTCTATTAAAATATTGGAAGACAGCAGAACTCAGTCTCATAACTCATGATAGTTCTTCCAAAAGTTTCTAGAAAGCTCTTGTTCTGTAATTCTTGATTTCAAGCTTTCACAAGTCAGTTGCCAGGTACAAAATCCACCAAATACAACTGCAAACACCAGATCAAGTGACTTTGATACACAATTATGATCTAAAGTGAATTTAATTACAGTTCATGTTTCTTCAATTGCAGTGGATTGAATTTCAGACAAGACATTCTCCTGATCTAGTTTTGGGGAAAAGAGCTACTTAAATTTGTATATGGTTTTCTGCATGAGAAGTATTTAGCTTAACTAATTATTGTGAAATGTTAAAAGATAAAGCACTCCACATTCTGGATTTTGATAGCTTGTTTTACAAAAAGACTGCTTAACCCTGGAGATATGGCTACAGCTAGTACAATGATTTTTATTTTAATTCAAGGAAGGCAAAATTATTCCCTTTTATGAAAAAAATAGACTTTTTGGCATATGTACACATTAATTTTAAAAAGCCAGCAAAATTACTTGGTTGAAATACTTGGTTTTAATTGTTCATTTTATTTAACATTTTTTTAAAAACAAGAAAGGGGAAAATTTGTATCTTATTTTTACAGATGTGTTTATGTGTATAAAGCAGCTCCTAGGAGGATTAATCTTCCTAAGCAGTCATAGGAATGTCAAAAGAAGGAAAACATCTTTCTCTACTCACTGAACTCCTAAGACTAAACTACTTTATCATATAAGGTCTAACAGATACTTCTCTCACCTATCAGGCTTTAGTAGCCTAAACCAGGGCACTCATTAATATTGAAACAGCAGTGATACTATCGCAATCTTCAAGATTAATACGCAAATTGCTTTTTAGCTGAGTGCTTAGTGGAATAGTAGACTGCTAAAAATAAACTTTAAAGCAGAGGGAGAATGCAGTTGAAAAGAAAACATTATATCTTCCAGAAAGAGGAGTCTGAAGAAAGACCATAACAACAGAATAAATACTTAGGCACGAGATGTTGACCAAATAATAGACTTGAGCTCTGAACGTTTATCCTAATCATTATGTATCTTACACTTTTTATAGAAGTTGAAAGGAAGCAGTAGGAAAACCTAGAGAAAGGAAAAATACAGCTGAGTAAGCAGGAGAGGAAAGGGCAATCAAACAACCCATTCCCTAGAGAAAAGGAACTCTCTTCCAAGAAACCTGAAGGCTGTGGATACCCACCAGTGTCATGATGCCCAGCCTGTCTGCTTCTCGAGCTGGGTTGTGCAGGATGTGCCGGGGCGTGGAGCGGCCACTGCCGGGCGGAGAGGAACCAGCCAGGGCCCCGCCAGCGTATGATGGGGGGATGGAGCCCATGGAGCGGAATCGGCCATGCGCATCCAGGCTGCCGCTGCCCACCCTGCTCTCGATCTCCTCTGCCCGCTGCTCTGTGTTCTCCTTCTCCTCCTGGATCAGTCTGAAGGAAAAAGGGTTTCAGAGGAATGTGACATTCCAACAAGGACCTTACAGACAGAATGAGGTATGGAAAGAAGTGGCATTTAGCAGAAAAACATGGAAAAATTACCATTTTCCAACATATTGTTATCAAAAGCTCCACACCAGACAGACCATACCTGATCTCTTTATTGATTGCATCCAACTGTTCCTGCAGCATTATGGCCAAAGTCTGAGCGTCAGTCTGACCACTTGGAGACAGCAGATCAACTGAGCTGAAAATGGTCTCCCTGTCATCCTCCACATCAGACACATCCACATCACTCTCAAATGCTTGTGCCACGTTCGCCAACACACTTGCTTGCTGGGCCCGCTCCCAATCCTGCTCATTCAGGGTCTGAACCTACAAGAATCCATAAAAAAAATATATCCAAGCTCATATGGGAGAAACATGACATTCTCTACTGCTTAACAAGGTGTTTAAAATAATTTATGTAAGTCCACTCACATGCTGACCACATCCATTAAGACAGCAATGTTTAGAGAAATGTAAAAAAAAAAAGGCTATAATGTAGGAAACCTTTAAATTTCATTTAACTGCAAGATGCAAAACAGGCTCATTATGTCACTTATAATATCACATATTTTGGCTATAAACGCTTTTAATTACAGTAGAATTTTGGTATCAATTCCATGGGAACAATGGAATCAGCTTTCAGTACTTATGTGTCCTGAAAGGAAAACGAAATTGCTTGCAGAACAGTGATATGTTAGATTAGAGTACAAACACAAAAGTAAGACTGTTTCAAATTGTATTTTACAGGCTTATCGAAATTAAAAAACAAAAATCAAAAATTTAAAAACAGAACCAAAATTGGAGTTCAAAGCCATAATCTTGCAACTCTTTGCTAACAATTTAAAAGACCGGCAGCCGCTCATGAGTTGGTAACACCTATAAAAAGGTGTTATATATAAAGGACCTATAAAATCCAGTTTATTGCCAAGTACTCCCAATTCTAAAATCTCCTTGCACCTGATTAGCCTCATGCATTGAGCAAATCTGTTTTGTTGTCAGTTTTTTGATGGTGTTATTTGTATTTTCCCTCCTTACCTTTGAAGGCTCATCTCTGAGAGCAGCCAAACGGCCCTTCTGGGGCCGCCTCAGCACGGAGGAGGTACCATAAGAGTCTGTGTGACTGTCCCCCACAGAGGAGGATGGCACAGGGAATCTGAAATCTGGTCTGCTGCAACACAGAGCAAACATTTCATCCTTACAAAGGGATAAAGAAACCAAAAAAGTCACCCAAAGGATTCCTCTTATCCCACCACTGCCAATTGTTTTTAAGTCATATAAAAATTCCTTTATATGCTCTATAAAAATTAATTTTATAGCTAAGACTAAAATATTTGCCCTCATAATAGACAAAATTGTATTTAGCATCATGACCTTAAAGAAAATAGGAAAGAAACAAAAATACTGCTGGTACCTATGATGAAATGATGTGGCTCTGAGTCTCACTTGGTCATTTTCAGCCCTTAATGCATCAACATTTAAAACAAGCTGATCCTGGAAAAATTAATAGAAAAAATGTAATATGATTTTTTTTAAAAATAGCGTAAAATACTAATTTATAAACTAACATTTAGATTTTTTATCTCATTTCTCTGAAACTTGGAAATACTAGATTTTAAGACATACCCTCCAACTATGTAAACACTATTTTTGCCACACAAAATACAGCACTATCGCAAAATGGCATCCCAGAATAATTCTGTTGCCTCTCTACCATGACTCTAGTAATGACATTATGTATTTTAAAAACAGCTATGAAATAAAGTTCACATGCTACTGGTTTATTATAATTAAGTGATGATGATAAGAAACAAGATTTGTTCAAGCTCTCTGCACAAGAGGATCTAAAAGCTTTCACTTTTAAGTTGGACATTTTTACATGCTCTAGAAACCCTGAATTTAACAGGAGAGAAATCCAATGAATAAGAAAACAACTAAAGACTAAAATAAAATAAAAAGTGGCTGATGATGAACATCTATAAGGAGAAACCTTGTCATTCCCAGGAAAAGCAGAACACCATGCAGCCGCTCTTGCTAAGAATGGCCAACACTAATAAATATTTCTCCCTCTGCTCTGCAGTTCTTTAAACTTTAAAAAGAAATAATGTTAGCAGTTGCACAAGCATTTCATGATGTTCAATGCTTTGAGAAAACCTAATGGAAAAATGCCCAGCATTAAAAGTATTCCTTGTTTGGTTTTGCTGTTCAAATTCATGTGTACAACAGTATAAAAATCCTACACAATCTCCAAACTTTGGCTAACTGCCATCATATCCAGGCACATCACATATTCAAAAGTGTCTTATGTCTTGGAGTAAAAGATTGTTTTACCTATAAAATCCTCCTAAAACTATGGCACACAATACCATAAAATAAGCAATAACAGCTCCTTTCTCTTAAATAGAGCAGGAAATGTTAAGTTTTATGAGGAATTAAAATCTGATCCTGGGATGAACTAGGCAGCAATTAGGTTCCAAGATAATTTTTCAAAAATAAGAGTGTACCTTTTCATGCTGAAGGTCTTCTATTTGTTTTTTTGCATTTTCAATTTCTTGAAGAAGTGAATTCTACAATAAAAGGCATCACAGGTTAAGTTACTCATAAGAAGCTTTACACTTTTAAACCATAACCATGGTAAGTATAAAAAAAATTTCATTCATACAAATGCATCTTAAATTACAGATCCTTGATTACTTCCATCATTTCACTTCGATTGTAGTTGAAGGCTTATCCTTCCAGGTGTACAGCCTTCTAAATAATGGATTTAGTTATAGTACTGGTTCCATAAATCTTTAATAGTATAGCAGCCTTTTAAAGCTCCATTTGACAGTCTAACTAATAAAAAAAAGAGAATAATTAGGGAATAATTCAAAGTAATTCAAAAAAGACCATGTGATAAGAACAAAGTCTTAAAATTTTACCTGCATGTTTCTTCCCAACTTAGCATAAAAGAATGAGCTGGAAGCCTCAACCAGAACACTTTTCTAGAAGCTGTTAAGTACAGTAAAGGACAAGTAGATTTTCCTTATTACTTGCAAATGTAGCTTTGGAAGAGGGAGTCAGGGTCAACCCTCAGACTTCAGGTATTATTCAAGCATTATGTATGAATGCAAGAGGAAGCAAACATTCAGTAAGAGTCCGGAAATATCATTTGCATTCCAAAGCATTTTATTGCCATGACTTTAAAACCAAAGACACTCAGCTTTTCCTGAAACATTTCCCCAGATGGTCATTTCACCTTCTAGTAAAAGAAACCAAGTATTTTTTTAATCCAAGACCAAGCAATTCAAAGCGAAGTGCTGCTTTAGAACACACTGCTTTGCTGGGTGCAGAATAAGGGATCTAACTTCAATGTGTGCGTGGAAGAAAAATCCATAAGGACCTAGATCCAAAAGCAGAAGGGAAGAAAAGGAGTAAAAAGTGTGTCAAAAGAAATTCAGTGAGTGCAGGGGAAAGCTCCAAGATGTGCCCTGGCAATGAAGGAACAGTCCATTTGCACTCATAGAATGAGTGCAATGAACTATGTGAGAAGAAAAGCAAATTGCAGGAATCTCACAATGACTAGGGGGAACTGGTACAGCCAAAAGCAGTGGGAAACAAAGGAAACTGAACTGGAAAGGTCAAAGTTCCAATGCTTTAGGCTTCCTGTATTACATTGGATGAGCCTATTTATGCAATCTGCACCAGTCAAGTAAAAAAAGACAAAATTTCTTAAAAGCTGGCTTCTCAACACCGCAGTGCAGTGCCCAGGGACAATCTCAAAATGATTTTTAGGAGCTTATTTTCAAAAATCCACACTAAAAACAAGTCTTAGCAGAAACTACTTATTAATAATGGCTTTGTGTTTATTTGCTGAAGTTACAGACACTTTGCAAAATGCACAAATCATTACAGAATTACACATTCATTACTGGAATGTGACTTATTACCTTGTCTTCCAGGGCAGCCATCCTCTCCTTGAGATGAAGCTGGAGCCTTTCATTGGATTCAGACAGGAGCTTATCAACAGTTTCTGACAAACGTTTATTATGCTCTTCATTCATCTTCTCTCTCTGTCTAGCCTGAGACACAAAAAAACTACTGAAAAAACTTCAAATTTGCAATATCTAACAATTTCCAGGTTATGAAGGCAGCAAGCTTCCTTTAATCCAAATGCATTTTCTTTATCAGCGATTTTTTTCCAAAGAGGAAGACTCCTCTTTGGAGTGTCTCCACTCCATGTGTCTCCAGGGCTCTGTAAAGGGAGTCTAAGGGACACTTCAGACTTAATTAGTGATCCAAGATCAGAAACTAAAAAATCTAAGCCTACAGTAAAAAAATTTAAAAAGTCATTGATTCCAAATGGATTCCAGTATTTGTACCCCAGGAAATGATTTTTCTGTAGTCATTTAATTCAGCAAGTTTCTTCAAACTTTCATTAGAGACTTTCAGCATATTTCCTTGAGATTGAAGGTTAGCCACAGTACAGCGACTCAAATCTCACAGCTATCAGCCAGCCTAAACTATGGCTTTAAAATAAAGCTGAGAAATAAAATCAGCTTTGCTGAAGAAGATTAGATTCTTTCAGCTTTTTAATCTTTGTCAAAATTATGTGCGGTACCCTTTGCAATTCTTGATTCTTCTCTTCAAGCTGTGCCTCCATCTGCCTCAGTCGCTCCTCAATATTGCCATGTCTCTCCTCAGCCTGTCAATTTGAGAGCAAAATTAGAATTTGGGTGGGGTTTTTTAGACTTCAAAAGTACAGAAACACTGAGACATAAGAATATTTCTAACATGCTTTGCACGAACTGCCATTTATTGTAAAGGACAATGCAGAACAGATGCTTTTCTATCACCAAAAGGATCTTGCAAGAGTTCAGATAGGAAGGAGCAAAATGATGAAACCTCTCACCCCTACGTACCATAAATCAACTACTATTTGCAAATGAGCTTGCAACAGCCAAGTTAATACATATCTCACAGAAATAAATAAATAAAAGTAAAGACTAAGTGCATTTTGCTTCTCCTCACTAGCCTGGACAATGGGACCCTTTGTTAGTAATCATGGCAAAGCAGAAAGCAGCAAGCAGAGACAAGGACTAAGATACAAATTCTACCTTCCTAAGCTTGGTGGCAAGTTCCAAAGCTTTAGCATCTTTAGCAGCAGAGCTCCCAGGAGACAAAAGGTCAGACTACAGAGCCAGTTAGGGACAGGAAAGATAACAGGGAAAGAAATTAAACTAAGGCTTTGAAAGAAAACATGCACACATATACACATGAAAAGGCTCATTTGTAGTTAACTGAATATAATTCTTCAGACTTCATTACTCCATTTGCAGCTCTCTAAAAATCTTGATATTTGGTAGCACCACAACTTCTCTCACTCCCCACTTGCTTCACTTAACTAGCAGTGGAAGAAATTTAGGTTTCCCTTTCAGAAACAATTAATATATAGAAGATTTATGCCTATTATTGAAGAATTTTAATAAAAGGAACCGAAATAATAATTCAGTGAGTTCTTTTTGTGATGTAGAAGAGTTAACAGAAAATCCACTTGAGTTCCAAAGAGCAGAGGGGGGGGAA
>VZRX01005584.1:212299-239527 GCA_013398075.1 Notiomystis cincta | reverse complement strand
GATACGTGCTGCCGACTGCTTAAAAAAGGCAGCGTCTTCATGGAAAGAGCCTACGTAGTGCAGGCACTAAAAATAGCCAGTTAGTGTTTGGCCTCCCGTGTAACAGCATTAGCTGTGTTGATGTAATTACCTTTTGTTTCCATGCGAAATTACACTTAATGTGATTTTGCTGGATTATAAAAGACATTTCATTCTGCTGCAATACACTGCCTAATGCCAGTCTCAAACTTTGGTAGAAGAGGAAAGAAATGGCAGAAAGATAAAAGGTGCTACGACTACACTGAAAATCGTTGAATACAGATGTGCAGAAATGGAGCAGCCCCCAAGGAGATTTTTTCAGGGCTTTCTGTGACCTCAGGGATACTACAGATAAAGATAAACTATATATTTTGGACTTCCTTGACCATGACACCTCTCCAAAATAGTCCTGAGAAAGCAAATGCCTGACACACTGGAGCTGGACAGCTCTGGAAAACTCCAGATGAAATACAGAGGCACAGCACAGTACTGCTGCAAAGTCATACAGACAAGGAAATGCTCAGAAAGGCACTGGATGTCTAAGGGTCATACTCCTGTGTGACACAGTACCTGTCAGACACGGTGGCAAATCCCAAGCAACAGGGCCAGGGGAGTGCCAAACTATTCCAGAGTAAAAAGCTCAGTGACAGATATAACCTACTCTGAAAATCAACATGAGTCTGCACAAGTGGTTCTCAGGGAAGGGACCCGTCTTAAGAAAGAAACGAAAAGTATTTGAACAGCACCAGCACTTGATCAGGTACCAGACACTATGAAGCAGGTGGTGCTGATTAAACCCACTTCCAAATGAAGAGTCATGAGCAAGAAATCAAGCAGGCAAATGACTGCTAGAGATTTGTGAAAACTTGAGAAGTGTAGGTGTACACAATATGCATCTCCAGCACAGGCTGAGCAAAAAATGGACCTGCACAGTGCTGAAAGACATATGCAATATCTCCCTTACCTGACAGCATTTTGTGAAAAGACACAGCAAGTGGTCAGAGAGCTGAACAGAAACAATCTCTGGAAATGACAGATCATTTGAAAAACTGATCATAGCAGTGGATGACAATCTGGCCCACTCGCACTAAGAATACAAGAAAGAAGAACAGGGAAGAGCTGATTTTAGTGGCAAGGTCTTTGAACAGAGTCCAAAAAATCTGCACAAGCTTCTGAACTAAATTCTTTAACCAAAATATTATCCATGTTGCAAAAAGGAGAAAACTGATTTAAGGGATGGACTGCTGGCTTAAAAGACAGAGGAACAGTGCAGTTGTGGCTTTACCCTAAACTAATTAAGGCCAAATAGAGTGACATCAACAGACCAAATCTTTCACTTATTTTACCACGCTTAAAACCCAGCCACTTCACAAAGGATCACAGGATGGATTATTCCATGTCCTGAGCAGTAAGAGGCTCCTACTTATGAAAAAGTGAAGTCAAGAGTCTCCCAATAAACTCTGTAAATCCATGTTTTTAAAACAAAAGAAGTTTCTGAGAAAGAGTAGGTTATCTCCCTCTGAAGACTGATGCACAGAGCTGCTGGTCCAATGGCCAAGAGCTTCGAAGTAAAGACACACAGAAATCAGAGTGGCAATCTGCTGCTACACAGATACCCCTGACCTAACAGGCACACGAAACAGGGGGAGCAACTCTGCTCCAGCCACAGGTCTGCAAGTGGTTTGTGCTTACATAAACTGTTGGGGGGGTGACCCTGGCCAGAAGACTGACACCCACACCGCTGCTCACCCACTTCCCCCCCTCAGTGGCACACAGGAGACAAAAGGAAGAGCAAAGCAAGGAAACTTGAGGATCAAATGACAGCTTAACAGGAGAAGGGAAGAGGGGACACACCAGCCCCAAAGCAGCAAGTGACTCGAAGTCACTCACTACCTCCCACATGTGCGGTTCTCTCTCAAGCAAGGACCACCATGGAGGACATTCACACCCCCCTACATCCTCCTTCTTCTACATCCAGTTCCTATTGCCAAGGAAGCAGTCCTAGCTGCACACCAAGCCAACCTCTTCCCCACCCACTTTCCCACTCAATTTGAGGGGAGAGGGAGAAACAAAGACCTTTGTGCTGTGCAGGCACTCTCCAGCAACAGCCAATTAGTGCATTATCAACACTGTTTTAGCCATGTATCCGAAACACAGCACCACACAGTACTGGGAAAAAAATTAACTACATCCCAGCTGGACACAGTACAACTATTTTGCAAGAAAGTTGACTGTAATGACAAGCAACCAGATAAAGAGAGCAATCTGGATATGGATGGCATCATGTTGGACAGGTCTTAACACAAGAGAGAATGTTGCAAAGTGCCTGAAGCCACCATAGATGGAGTTGATGTTAACTTGAAAGACTATGGAGAAATAAATTATTAAATCATATATAACTTCATACATGAACATTCTCTGCCTTGCTTTTGTCACCAAAGCATTCCTTGCTGCTCAAATGAAATGTTTCTAGTGGTTCTCTGGAGTCAGCTGGAAGGATGACTTAAGAGCTACAGTTAGGAAAGAAAAGTGAGAAAGAACAGAGATCAATAAGGTAGCAAAAACACAAAGCCAAAATCCAGGCTGCTCGACTTCTCTGGACACATCTCCCAGATGAAAGGTGATCACTGCTTGTAAGGCCATGTTTTTCAGGCTAGCAGGAAGCAACTGGATAATGGAATAGTGGTTGAGTAGCAAAGTAAAAAACATTTTGCTGTGAAGCATAAGACAAAACAAGAATATACTGTGCCTGGTGCATACAGTCATTATACTGCACTGGCAAAGGAAGAAAGGAATAACATGCATTTACAGTAATTTAAATTAATACCCACATTTTAGCAGTGTAGCTGAAATTTAATGTTGGCTGATGAGTAACTTAATGAACTTATTACCGGTCAAGCTGAACTGAAGGCACAGCTTAAGTTCATTAATAGCTTAATCATCTAATGATTTTAAGGCATCCAGAGGTAATTAAGGCTTAGGTATTCTTCCTGGCCAAATTCTTTGCTGCCATAGTGCATATACAGTCTCAGTAGCTGTGTTTCACTTGTTGCTGTGTTCCAATTGTTTACACAACAGAAAAAATGGCATTGCTGAGACTGAGAGTGACCTGCCAGGAAAACAAAAAACCACCTTTGAAAAACTGGGGACTGAGAAATGCATAGAGAGAATGCCACACATTGCAGAATGATGTCTTCACCTCTCCCTTTCTTCTTTTGGCAAATCTCTCTTCAGAAGACAAAACCAATACTCACAAACACACACACATTAAAGAAGCCTTGATGCTATTTGCTTACCTGCAAAACACTAACAAGATGCTATCCCAGGTGATGCACAAAACTCTGCAAAGCCCAACGAATCTCTCTGAAATTTTACAGCTAAATCACAGCACCATCGTTTTCCACTACTGACTTACACCCCTAGTGCATTCCTGAAGAGGCTGTTTAGTACTGCTGTTAAGAACTACTGTATTTTAAAAGGCAGGGAAAGGAAAATCATATTTGAAGATAACTGAAGAATTACTTCCAAAATATTGCACAGCAAATATATAGAAATCACGTTGAATGCTTATTTTTGCCAGATCAAAAGCTTTTGACTGGAGGTGGGAAAAGTAAACATTTTTCTCTTCTGTGTAAAATAAGCATTGCAATGACTTCATAAACCATGAAATTCATTAGAAATGAAAACCAGATAGAGTATTAGAAGATTCTGCCATGACAACTCGCAAAAAACTGTAACTACTAAATTTAAACAGCAAAAGTAGCATCCAGCAGTGCTCTCCACATTATCTTTGTTTAGTGTTTTCTTTTCAGCCCCTACTGGATGAGCTTCAGTAGGAACAGATCCAAATGCCTCACACAAGGCATTGAAGAATCCATAAATCAGACACCTGAATAGTAAGAATATGGTTGGAAACATCTCTACATTGCACCTGGCTGCTGCACACACTGCTTTACAGCAGAGAGAAGCCTGTCTCAAAAGGCATCTTCTTGAATAAAGAACTTCAAAGATCCAAAGCTCAGACTTAATTTGTAAATCAATTAAAACCCTCTGTATGATATATATAATACTTCCTATCTTGGTAAGTCTTTTTTGGGCAGGAGAGAGGGAAATGTAACCATTTTCATTATTTACAAGAATTACATGTAATGTTTCTGTAACCAACAAAACAAAGCTTCCTGTATATGTAAATTCCCTTAAGACAGTATCAGCCTTTGAATCTGCTATAAATAATTTGATCACTAATTGGAGAAAAAGCCACAGCATGTCCACATAGTTTACAGGAACTATTAAAAACCACAAATCAGACTAATCAGAGTTACAAATATCTTTGCACAGATCTAAATATTTGTATTTTTTTCTTTGTTATGTCTTTACAATTAAACTAACTACATTTGGATTATATTCTGATCTCTTATAATCTGAAGGGAATTGTTGATACCAGTTTTACATTCTGTCTCTTTCTCTCAAAACAAGCTAGTTCATTGCTTCATGAAAACCAGTCTCTCAGAAAAGAAATTTATATTTGGACATACTCCCCTTGGAAATCTCTTCTGACCACCTTTCAGTAGGCTGCTTTCAAAACTTTATTGAGCCCTCTGAACACAGGAGAATCTCCAGCTAACTCAGTCCTAATATAAGAAGAAAACTGAATATATTTCTATGGAAAACCCAAAAACATATCCTCCCCAGCCCAAGGACCAGAGCTTCAATCCCATGAACTGAAATTATACGATATGTTATGCAAATGCAAACCCTACTTTGTTTTCCTGAAGAGTGCATTTTTAGCTAAATGATGGGTGTACCTTAATTAGAATTTTAGATTGCTTCTGTACTATTTGTGATTGTAGACATTTGTGCCAGGGCCAGATGAAAATGGAGGGCAATGTGCCTTATCTTACAGACACTTGCAATAAAGAACGACAAGCCCAAAAGTGAAATATAGTGGCTAGGACATTCATCTAGGAGTTAGAGAACTAATTTAAATGCAAAACCAACAAACTGAGACAAATTGCCACTCTCTGCCTTTATTTCACCTCCTCAGCCTTCATGACAAGGCCTCTCTCTGCATTCTCACAGCATTGTGCATAAAAGGCCTTAATCTCGGTACAGAACGTTAATCCACATTATACAAGATGCTGATAAAAATATAAAGGTGAGCTCCAGTTCTCTCCATCAGCTTTCACAGAAATTAATTTCTGTGAGATTCTGTGAGATTAGGATACATAATAATACATAAATTAAGACTGTATCACACAGTGAGCCTAGAACCTGTCTAACTTTGTCCCTATGACCTGTGAAGCCTGTCCAAATCTCTGAATGTTTTCAGAAGATAACCCTAGAGCCAAGTCCCTCCATCTTCACTGCTACCAGAACTGAAAAACTGATGATAGATGACTACATATCTTAAAATTTGTAGTGTGTTAAATGCAGGTTTACTACTCAGTTTGAACCAAAACAACTTTTGCAGCTGGATAAAATAACTAAAACCAATTTCACCAGAATAGGCAGATGCTTCAATGGTATCCTCACATTTTCCAACCACTGAATACATACTAAATATTACATAAAGTGGATATTACAGTCTCCTGAGCCAAGGGGCTTTTCTTCCTGTGAAGATAAAGTGAATCATCTGAAACTGTTCAGATTCTCCTTCTATCCAAAATAAAGGCACAGTTTTCATACTTTTCTGCCTTTCTTTGTAACGTTATCCTTTGGACATCCACCACAACATGGACAAATCTGTAGCAATGTAAAAGACTGTCAAACTCTCTGTTGTGTACAAATATCTTTAACAGCCAAAAAGAGTGAAATTGTAGCTTTAGAAAGGGGGAAGAATAAGGAAGCCTGCAACCTGGAGTAGTCCAATGGCATTATCAAATGAGACAATAACAGTTGTTTTCTGTTTAAACTGGTGTATGTGCCTGCACAGAGGTGTAAAACAAATCACTACTCTTCAATGAAAAAATCCCAACAACCAAAGTGAAAACCCACCCTTTCTGTAAAAGAGGTTTGATAAGAATGAATATAAAATAGGTGTTGTCTGATACACTTTGTAAGCAAAGCATGCTTGTTGCAGTCTGTAACCCAAGACAGTCAATCACTCTTTGAATTACTGTACTCATACATTTTTAACCTAGTCTCCAACTTTTCTTACTTAAACAAAAACTAAAATTGCTGATTGATAACAATACATTTTCAAATTACATTTTCAAATTCCAACTTACTAAAAAATGTTGACCCAATGACTCAGATTTTCTGATGGATAAGCAGAATTATGTCTATAAAGCAGCCATCACAAATGTTCTTTGAACACTGCCTCATTTGTACTGTTCCTCACCTACTGCACAATAACCACCTACACTACAGCACTCCAAACCTACAGGAACTGGAACCACTGGGACTCCAGATGGCAAACAGTGCAGAATGTAAACAGTTGTAAATCACCTGATGAGCTCAAGGTAGGTGTTAGGAAGGTAGGGCAGGTAATCTTGTTATCATTTTTAATTTTATTTTTTAAAACCACAAACTAGCACTTGCTTCCTTTAGCATACAGACTCACAGAAGTATAGAAGTACTTAAAACTGTATGTCCTACTTGCACTTTTTTTTTTAATGAAGAAAAAAGATTATATTCATTTTCTGAAAAAAGATAATGTAATTATGTCAGGTCTCTGGTTCACAGCCTTATGTAAAACATGGCTTTCTGTTATTAATAAAGTATTTCCTTTTAATAGAGGGGGAAAGGTATCCTTTAAGTACAGGGTTACTTGTTCATGTTCATATAGAAAGAAAACAAACAAACAAATAAACAAAAGCAAAAAACATTCCACTCCCAAAGCCCCAACTCCCAACACACCTACAAAGAAAATGATTCTATTTCAAACCATGACAAACTAAAGACCAAGTCAGTATCTGTGCTGAATATAATCTTTAAAATGAAACACAGCCTAAAGCCTTCAAGACAAGGGCTCCACAGTAATCAGCACTACATAAGCTGTCAACATTTCTTCCCACAGAGTTTAAAATTGAGAATTTTAAGGCCTTGATCTCAAGTTCATAGGAATTAGCAGAGTTTTCAATGGCTTTGGATTATGTCCTAGAGAAATAAGCAGGCACAGGCAGACTGCAATATAAGGCAAGGTAAGAGAAAAACACATTAACAGTAAGAATAAGCTTATTTTATTTCCTGAGAAACAATTTGCACACCTGCTTTATTTCAAAATCCTAATACAATTATATTGCAGGCTACATTTGCGTGCAAGAGGCAGCAATTTCTTTGAAGATCTTTAGCTTATTTCAAGATAAAACAGTAAAACCAAACAAAAAAAATAGTAATAAAAGTATTATAACCCACAGGGACTTTGTAATTTTGTTAGCAAAGAACAAAATATCACCATTTTTATATGAAGTGTAATGAAAAAGATTAGATACACTAGTCATAACTCTGGCAAAAATGCAAGAATACTAAGTTCTAAATATTCTTTTACAAGAAACCACTATTTTAAGTCTTTAACATGATGATTAAGTCTTTAACCTGATGATTAAAATATGATTTCATCCATCATTCAGTATTACACTTAGTTATAGTTAATGCAGTCCAGAGGCATAAGCATGGACTATGCGACTCTTAATCTTCCTTTTAGTCTTGTTTTTTATGATTTACTTAAAAGAGGGACATATTTCACAGGCATGCTTCCAGTGATCCAATTATAAAATATACACAATTGTAAAAGTTGAGGGAAAGTATATACATTATCTTATTATGCCATTTTTCTTCTTTTCCCTTTCCCAGCAAAGCAACCTTTATATTCTCAGAAAATACACCTCTTACATGTATTTTTAAGTGATCTTTTATGAGTGCAACAGCTTAACAGTTAATAGGTTTCTGTGCCCCACTGTTTGCATATGTAGCTTACAATTTAATGAAAAAAATGTATTTTATAAAGTTACAGACAGATGTAACTAAATATTTTAATAACTATCTCTCAAAGACCACCTGTTGGTTTAAATTACTCCAGTGACTTGAGAAAAATGAAATGAGCTGGTAATTTGTTTCCATTTTATAGATTTGTTCAAGAATAAACAGGAATAAATATCTGATTTGTCACGGTCCCCTGTAGATCCTCACAGGGAATCTGATGAAATGTGGGCTGGGTGAGCAGACAGTGAGGTGGGCTGAAAAGTGGCTGAAGGGCCAGGCCCAGAGGGTGGTGATGGATACTGGGGCAGAGAATGCCCTCAGCAAGTCTGCAGATGATCCAGACCTGGGAGGAGTGGCTGATACACCTGAGGGGTGTGCTGCCATCCAGAGGGACACTGACAGCCTGGAGGAACCGCCTGAAGTTCAACAAAAGGAAATGCAAACTCCTGCACCTGAGAGGGACAACCCCAGCAGATGCTGGGGATGCTGACAGACACAAAAACTCCCTTGTGGCAAACAGGACCAGCAGTATCCTGGGCTACATCAGAAGGAGCATTGCTGGTAGGTCAAGAGAGGGGATCTTTCCCCCTCTACTCAGCCCTGCTGAGGCCACAGCTGCAGTGCTGTGTCCAGTCCTGGGCTCCCCAGCACAACAGAAATATGGAGCTACTGGAGAGGGTCATGCAAAGGGCCATGAAGAAGACAGTTAAGGGAATTCATCAGTATTTACACATGTCTGAAGAGAAGAAGGTGTAAAGACAATGGAGACAGACTCAGCAGTGGTGTCCAGTGACCTCTTGCACTGTTCATCCAAATATTTGAGGACAAGCTCTCCCAGCTGTGTGAAGCTATGGCCACACAGAGTATGCAAATACTATAAAAGTTATTGGAGCGTGTGTGCCCTGTGTGCCTGTGTTTTAATAAGTGCACTCCTCAAAGGAGACAGATAAGAAGCACTTTATGTGGGAAATGAAGTGACTGTTAAAGCAATATTATGAATTTGTACTAGCAATGCAAGTTTAATCAAAAAAGTCTAATAACACATGCCTCAAAGTTTCACCCTTCCTGAAAGGAAACAATAGCTCAATCAGTATGCTAGAAGACAAGAAAATCTGAACTTGCATAACATCATATTGAGGCTCTCTGAAGCAGCTGTTACTAGGAATTGCTCATAATAATATTGCCATTTAAAACTAGGACCTAGACTGTCCTTCACCCTTAAGCCAAACAAAAGCCCTTATTCAGATAAATAAGCCTAAGAAGGAGCCCTAGCAAAATGCTAAAATGTACTATGATAGCATTTAAGTTTCCATCTTCAAAACACAATTATATGTTTCAATTTGTTCTTAGCCCCAAGTTCTGCAAGGCAGTGAGGACATCTCTTGTAAATTCAAAAACTTCCAAGCACATCAGAGTCCTACCTCATACCTGTCAGTGTGCAGGTCTACAGAAATAACCTACTCCTGTCATTTTGGGAAATATTTTCCCTTTTATGCTTTGGCTTAGGGTAAGTTGAATTTCACTTTATGAAAGCTAACTGCTTAATGGCTAATGTTGATATTGACATGGAACAAACAAGTAAATCCTCAAATATCATTGTATATTGCAACAGCCTGCCACAGCCATCCATCCAGGCTCCTTCTCTGAAAAAACAGAGACCTACAAAGCATACTCTGTATGAGGCCATCTCTAAAGATGCCACACTGCTTTGCATTTCAACCAACCTGAGTATATCAACCATCAAAAGGGAGGTTTATGATCAGCTCCTCTCCTATTCTCACATTCCTTCTCCTTTCTTTTCATCAAATTTGCTCACTCTTCAGCAACATGAATGCTAGATCAGTTTGCCTATCTGAAAGAAAGTAATAAATTCCATTTGGGAAGAAGACTAAATAAACTTTCTATAAAAATCAGCAAGTTGATCAGCTCAGCCTCTGGTCACAAGATCACCAGCAGCAACACAAGGAATGTGGCTAACCCCATTTCACTATCAACCTGCACAGGAGACATGCTTAGAACTGCATGTAAAATTTCCAGTGTACCATCTATTCAGGGGAGCTGAAACGAAAAATGTTATACTGTCATTTATTGGAAGTATTCACATGGTTTACAACTTGTATATTTTATCACCTTCACTGTACATGTATATTTGTACATGTATATTTTATCATCTTTCCTGGATATATACCCAGAACCCTTAGAGAAAGCTGAGTAATGCTACTACTCCATTATACATACAGAGAAACAAGTTGCAGTAAGAGTGTGGTACCTTGCCCAAGGTCACAAGAAAAACACAAAACCTGTTTCCACTCTATCTTTAAAAGGAACAGTCCTGAGATTTTATTCCCTGTCTATGCCCAAAACATTTCTTTACATTAGGCCAACTTTAAGAGACTGAATCTAGAAATTGAATGGAAAATCAAAATGAAGTGAAAACTCAGTAATACTTTCTTTGTCATTTCCATCACCCTTTCAAAGACAAGCAATTTTCCTGGAAACTTCAGGGAAGCTAAGCAAAGCTAACTTTGCAACAGAAGAAACTTCTGGCATATGAGGAAACACGGTCAACATTTTGAGTCTCAAAGTTCTGCTGTTAAGATACTCTTTTTCTACTACAAAAAGAATTAGCCACACATATGTTCTGAAATCTCCCTAGCAAAGTAACAGTCAGCCTAAATGCAAACAGCTCACCCTGGGAGTAATCCTGGGAAAATAACAGCCAAGAGCTCTTAAGAGCAGGTGCAGGGGAGAAATTACGCCCACTTCTTTATTAGGGTTGGAAATGGCAAACATTTACCACAATCAAGGTGAAGTCAAGCTCAGGAATTGGCCACTGAGAAGCCAAACTTTTCATACTTGAAGAGAGAAGGCAGTGAGGAAGCGAGGAAGATGATGTGGATATCACCTGGATTTACCAAGAGCAAATTGTATTCAACTAACCTGAATGCTTTTTTCAGAAAAGCAGATGGATGAATTAGCTGATAAAGGGTTACACAGACAGTCATGCAAAAGAATATTTTATCTTGTCTAGAAATCCAGAACAAAAATCTCACAAGTTTTCAGCTAAATCCTGAGCTGAAGTATATAGAGCTTTTATTTTTCTCTCTCTAAGAGTATAAAAGGTTGCAGTGGTAAAAACTTAAAACCATAGACTCTTAAAATCACACCAAAAGATATCAGTTAACAAAAACTAAAAAAAAAGCTCAGGAAGAGGTTTTCCAAGTAGTATATAACTTCTCTTGAGGTCTGCAAGAATAAGGTATCTGCCACTATCTCTAGAATATGAAAGAAAATAAATTAGTCCTATGTTTATGATTCCAAAAGACAAGACAAAATGAAAAGGCAAGTGTAAAATCAACACCTTTATTCCCTCCAACCTTATTACATAAGGGAAAAGGCAGCTTGCTAAGCAGTTAAAGAACTTTTTGCAGACAGGTTGGACTTTAAATAATACCTTCTCCTCCCTCTGAAATTAGTCCATTAGGATGCATACACAGTCAGGAATTCAGGATTGAGAAAATGAAAGAACTGGTATTATTTCAAGTTCCAAACAACCCAATGTTTTTTATCCACAATGAACAATTACTTTTATTGAAAATGAAAACGTAGTGAAAGTAATGTAAGAATTGAAACTGTTGCTATTGCCATACATGGCATTAATACTGTACTTGAAGGCAACTCTAGGTCACAAAACACCTGTCCCCAACAGACCTGATGTTCTTATCCATACTCTATATTTTCCTGTCCAACGACATAAAGGAGAGGAAGAAAGAAAATAAAAGCTTCCTGATTATCTGAAATAGCAACATCAACTCATGTTTCTCTTATCAAGTCAGAGTGCTCATAAAACACAATAGAAATGAAGGCATTTCCACTCTCAGAAAGACAATGTTGTCACTCAAATGACAAATGGAGACTAGTCATAGCATGTAATGGGTTATTGACATGAAAAAAATCATGACTGAACTGACTGCATTGTTCTCCCTACATGCTTCAAGTAGTATAACAACTTTACAGATTATATGGTAGGCAATAACAAAGAAAAACTATTATTTCATTTTTGTAATCTTGGTTTAGAATCCTCAGGAAGGAATTCGACTTTTCATGTAGTTTTTCTTTGCAAAGTGGTATGAAAACTGCTTGAATCTTTACATAAATCAATGGCAACTTGCCTGACATAAAGAGTAAAGAAAGAAACCCAAAACCCTGTATCTCACAATAAGTATGTTTAAACAAATCAGGTGATACCATTAGGTTTTACCTCTGTTTTCAGGTGACATCCATACAAACAGACTTTGGAATGAGCTTTTTTGGGGTTGAACAAAACCTCACCTCACAAATGTTTGTGCAAATGTACATTTTCAAAGATGTCTAAAATATTCATGTGGCCATCTAGAAATGACTCATGAGCCTTCTCTGCAAACAGCCAACATAAAACATAGAGAGCAGGGTGAAGACAGCATTATTTGTGTCCAGTCATACACAGTGAATTGCAAATAAATAAAGAATTTAAACCAACAGAAAATTCTAAAGAACTTGTCAGATGCATTACAACTTTGATAAAATTAACTCAAAATTAGAATATTCCCAGCTTGTGGAAAGTAAGTGACCCCTATTCAGTCTAAATACTCAATATTCCCCTTTTTAGTGGTTTCTGTAGGTTCCACATCTTGCACTTAAAGATATGCAGCAGAAGTTAGTTCAATGAGCCAATGACTTCACATGTTTCAGGAAAACACTAGAATCCATGTTAGGCAATTACATTTTAAAAAGAAAATCAAACTCTGCATCAACATGCATGTATGTTTTTAGATCCCACTATTCCAAGGAGTCAGCCACAAAAGTTGCTTTTGCTGTTCTTGTCTGGTTGCAATATTTGGCCAGTTCGAATGTGGAGATCCATGATGGAACTTCATTTTAGGCAGAGCCTTCAGGGGAAATCAGCAAATCTGCCACTGTTAGTATACCAAAAGAACAGACAAACAGCAAGAACAAAAAAAAAAACCTACAGAGCTCTATTTCTAATTGCTTGCACAAAAGTACTAAGCTAATACAGAATCCAGAACTCAAACCCACTGCATGGAAAAATCTGAAAAAAAGCCGAGATTTTGGCCCTCTCATTTTGCAAGCAGGTCTTTTCCTGAGATTTGGCTATCCAAGTCCAAAGCTTTCAAAGGCTGAGTTGAACAATCATGTTTTCTCCTCCAGAAACCTAAAAGAGAGTCCATCTTCTACTACTACAAGGGAGTCCTCTGCTCCTTTCAGCAATCTTCCAGCCTGCAGTTTCCTTCAGTTTCTTCAAGCTTCATCATTCCTCTCCCTCTCTGCTTGCCCCACCTCCACCCTAAAAGCTTCTGTGGCCCTCATGGCTCAGTTGCTTTCAAAAATAACTCATCTTTCTCTTCAGGACAGAGCAGCCAGGACAATACAGTAAGAGAACCTTTCTTCTCTGCCAAGCTGCCTCTTTTTTTTTTTTTTTTAAAGAAG
Organism: Notiomystis cincta; assembly: GCA_013398075.1. Lineage (NCBI taxonomy): Eukaryota > Metazoa > Chordata > Aves > Passeriformes > Notiomystidae > Notiomystis > Notiomystis cincta. The sequence goes on along the minus strand of VZRX01005584.1, from coordinate 226,099 downwards.
AAAACAACACAATGAATGGTAAATGTGCAATAAATACAATTAAACAAAGCTATCTCTTACAGTATCATGCTCCATAGTTTAAAGTATACACATATATAGACATGTAACTAAAGTTAATTAAGTAGAGCTACAACAGGCTACTGTAAAACCAATGTAATTTACAGAAGAGAGGCCACTACCAGCAGTTCTGCTGTTTTCAGACTGCACCACCATCATCATGTCTCAAATTAGAAAAGCAATTATTATCTACAACAGTGTTTTGGGAAGGTGTCTCCTTCACAGTGGTAACAATCAAACCACCTTCATGGTGGTTAACTGGTCCTCATCAAGCTATTCTACTCAAGTCAGGAGTTCCACACTATGAGCCTGAATAAATTAGCCAAATATGCTATCAAAAATTAATAATGCCCAGAAATAGACTGAGAACATCTGATGCCAAACAGAATCATTAAGTAAATAAACAAAGCAACAAGTATTCCCAAAGGTTCTTGTAAAAAATTTTTAATCTTGCAAATACTGGAGAAATACACATTTAAAAAGACCAAAATGCAAATAGCTGTTAGGGAGAGATTTTTAGCAAAAAAGAAGTCATAGAAAGCATCAGCTTGAATACAACAACCAGATTAGTCCAAACAGGAAGGGATCTTACAGCCTTTCAAAAATACCACACCTCTCAGCCCCCCTTATTTAAGCAATGTATTAAAGAAACCCCAAAGAACACAAATACAACAGGCAGTGGTAACCTGAGAGCTAAAACATACAAAAATTTCAAGTACTTCATGTGTGTCTTAGGTACTGTGGCCTTTAAATCAGATGATGTTACTATACAGTGGTACTCCTGTAATAAAAAGGAGTTTTTATATCTGCCACAGATTACTTGATCAGAAAAAATGCTATTTACTACCTGCACAAACTAACTTGAAAAGATGCACTCTTGGTTTTTTATTCCTGAAAAAGAGAAATAAATGTGCAATCACTTGAAAAACAGATTCCATAAGAAAGAGAAACCGTTTTTTCATCCCTTTCAAGACAAAATGGTAAGCTGCTTGTATTTCTCTGCACTGAAAAAAAATCAGAGCCCTTATTTAATTAAAAGGAAAGAGATTCTGAAAGAACATGCTGTTGGCTCACACAACAAAGTCACACTGGTAGTGGAAAGTTTTATTGCTCTTCAGGTAATCACTGCCTTTTATATTATCAGGTCTATAGACCACACTCACAAGGCCATCAGCCAACTCACACAACTCAGAAACTTCCATCTTCCTTTCCACTTCAGGGTTTTCAGAAGTGCATATTTGGGATTTATGAGTTTCAATCACTTAAGAACTTGAGAAAGTGTTGCCCTGCCAGAACAAAAATTATGTATAAACCTTGTAAGAGAAATGCATTCTTGCAAATCCTACGTATATTTTGTTTACCGTATTTTCCCTGGGTGTTTCACACAAGGTGCACCTCAGAACATGCCATGCAATACCAAAATAAGATTGTAGATTGATTTGTTAGAGAAGTTCGAGAGGACAGAGCATCAGGGTGGGAACAAGAGAATAAAGGAAAATAAATTTTAAAATAAGCATAATGAAAGAAACGATGAAATTGTATTAATAGGAAAAAGGAAAAACCAAGGGCTTTGGGTGGGTAAACCCAACCTTGGAGAAGTAAAAAGGGAAAGAGTTGTGCAAAACAGTGTCTTGTAAAAAATGGATATGAGCAACAGTTCTTTAAAGCCAAACAGAATGCCTGGAACAGCCCTAGCACAGACACACACACTCCAGAGGAACTAAGTTTACAAACTGAAAAAAGAGTGTTTTTTAAAAATTGAAATTTCTAACTACTAAGGTTTCAGAGTAAGGTTTCAGCTGTCATGTGGTTACAGAAACAAATTGATTTAGGCTGATGTGCATTAAGACCATATACACAGAGCCAGAGAATACAGTGTGGCACATTCCAGCTTTCCTCAGCAGGAGTTTGATGCAGCTAAGCCATGACAAAAAGGCTCAGAGAGAACAATATTGCAGAAAATGGGATGAAATAACACAGAAGGGGTTAGCTGCCTGCCACAAGCCCAATGGGAAATTGAAAGTAAAGTCTGCAGGGACAGCAGCTCACACTGGCAAAGGAAATTGCATTGTTCAAAAGGGTAACGTTTTCCAAAACACTTAAGGGTTTTGTTTCATGCTAGACCCAAAGGAATTGTTATTCAAACAATAAATCATTTACACTGTAAAAGCCTGAAAACAGCATTTGGTGTATTGATGTATTTTGATGCTCACAACATCCCAAATAAGCACCACTCAGTCTTCAGCATCATAGATTTGGTTCACATTCTACAAAAAAGTCACCCAAAAATAGTTTAAAATTGCAAATAATTTCAAAATTGTTTGGCTTTCATCCATCAGTGATCTTTTTGTCTGCTTGTTTTAAGTAATTAGTTTTCAAGTCATCTTTCCTTAGAACCATCCCATCTGCTCCCACTAACCAGGGGAGTTTATTGATGTAACAGGAATTACTCAAAAGATGCATCTTCTCAAGGATCTAAAAATCACAGTTCCAGCAGAGAAGCAGCACTGAATACACTTCATGCCATATTGTTTTAAGCAGCATTTATGCACAGGAATGCATACATTACTCCAAACAACTCTTTACTTAGTCAATAGCAAAAGCCAGCTGTTCACAAAACACACTGGTTTTCCATGAAAAAATACACAGAGAATTTGTACAGTTTAGCAAACACTTCAAACCATGACTGAAGCCACATCTAAATTATGTAAAGAGTAGGCTCACTATCATACCTGAATTAGCACTATGGATCTTGTTGAAAACTTAGGGAAGCTACTTTTCCATAAGGCATCCAAGATGACAAAAGTAAGCAGAGAGCTACCTTCAATATTAGAGTTTATAGGACAAAACACACAGCTGCAGGCCTAAGACAATTCTTTAATGAGCAGGAAGAAGTTCTGGAATGTACTGACTTAGGGGAAGAAAGAAAACAACAGTGTTTGCTACCTCTGCCAACCCATTGGCTTGAAACCTTTGAAAACACTTTATTCCAGAAGGTAACAGCAAATGGGCAGCACAGAGTTACAAATGCACATCAGCTTCTGCTTAGGAAGACAGAAATCCCCACCCACTGTACTGCAAAGGCTGTCAGAGCTGTTCCGGTCCTGCAGCAAACTGACAGAGCATTAGCTCTAACTTATTCCATTTCACTCATCTTCCCAACCTAATTTAAGATGGCTATTTTATCACTGCCCAAGAAGAGTTTAAACAGGCCAACTTCTGTCAGCAGCTGCCAGAAAGCCACAAGAATTTCTGTAAGACCCTTAATCATTTGTGTGTCTTTTTAATGTTCCAGGAATATAAGCCCTAGATGCTCATGGGTCTTCTCCAACAAACAACTATGTGGAAATAGCAGAACTTGACATGAGTCCCCATCTTTAATGTAGACACCAGTCACTCCAATGGACATTCTTCTATTTGGTCATCTAATTAATTTTTCACAAGAGGAAACGAGGTTTTTTGGTGTTTTTTTGTGGTTTTCCCCATTATTACCATTGAAGCAGGTGCACATTTCCACTTAAATTAGCACAAAACATGAAAACAGATTATACCTGCTATCATTAATCTGAAATTATATTCCCATTTAGGTTTGATTTGCTTTTTAGCACGATGCACACTCTTTCTCATTTACACTTTCTAAAGAAGTACAGAAGTATTCCAATGGAGAACAAATAAATAATTTCACAGGTAGCTTTGTTCTGCTGAGTTTTCTTAAGATATCATTCATTACTCTTGGCATATAATTGCAGTTTCAAATGCACTCTGCATGCATCTCACTTCCTTGTGTATTCTCCCTTCTGAAGCACCTTAAGGTGGGCTTAAATGGTGAGCAACTGGATCTATATAATTTTTTTCATGTTCACATAGATATTACATTTCTTAAATCCTCTCCTATATTAGGATGCCTTCTGTCCTTCTGATAGCCCTGTGCTAACTGCAAAGTGTTCTCAATTTATACAGCAACCAGCCTGATGATCCAGAGACTTCAAGCTCAAGAAAAGGTGAGGATTCCAGATCAGAATTTTCCTCCAGCCGCTCAGCATGAGATACTGAACTTGGTTTTTAGCTCCAAATCCATGATAGCCAAGCTGATGCACAGTCTTCTCTCAAGGAGCTCATATACAACTTGAATCCATAGTAATGAAGTCAATGGATCAAACAAAAGTGCACAAGCTGCATTTAGGAAACAGTGTCACCTTAAACACCATTCTCAGAAACAAACAGCCTCAGCTGAGGTAATGCCTGAAGTTTTTTCAGGCCATAAAGCATATTCCCTTAGCAAAAAAATCCCCTGCCTAGAAAGGACCAGTCATGAAACTAAATGGCCAGCAGCACAATTTCTGTAACATGAAAAGCAGTAGTAAGGCCTGACATGTTTACTGTGGCTGGAAGTCCTGAAGACCTTACTAACTTTTATACATTCCTGTGCTTCAAAACAAATACAAATCTGCTCATTATGTCAGGCTTTTTACAGCATATGCTGACTTTCAGAAAACCAAGTCAGAGGGCAAGCCCAAGTTCATATGCCTTTATTGCAGTAACAACATGATCAAGAATTTTAAGCTGGTGACTGTCACTATCTCAGCATTGCTCCACATTTGGTTCTGCTCCAAACAGTTAAAAATGCCTTGGGGAAATCCAGCCTATTTAATGTATCAGAATGCCAGAAATTATCTAAATCACTATTTGTTTTATTAGCAGCAATTCTCAAATACATGAGCTTTTTTTATTCCATTAAACATTTAATTACAACTGTAAATAGAGATACATGAATAGCAACAAAAATAAAAATAGAATGACTGGTATTTTATGAGCTGCAACAACTTAATCAATTACAAAACAAGCTGCTGATTATGTTGACATCATACAGTGAAAAATTAAACCTACTAAGTTCTCTTAAAATCCTGGTTTTAAGATAAGAAATTAATAAAATGCAGTTTATTCACCTACAAATACTGCACATAGAGGGTTTGTGCAAAAGTGGGGAAAAACAGGTAAATTTTTCTTCATCTTCCAAGAGCAAGCCAATGTAGTATTACTAAAAATACCACTCTGATATTTCTTCATCCAGGGCTGATGCTATCTACATAGTCAAATTCACAGTGCATTGATCAAAACAAAAGACAAATCCCTATAAAATACTCAAATCCTGTGTTATATTTGGAAAGCCTTTATAAAAGTTAAAGAATTCAGAGGAGCAAATCCTATTAAGAAAAAAACATCAGACTAAGTTTTGATGGATAAGCACTCAAAAAAACCCTAGGAATAAGTTTCCAATCCAATAAAAATTATTTTCTGATTAAATCAATTCACTTAACAGGCCCCAATGTATCATCCATTTCATCTCTTCCCCCTCCTGAACATCTCCCAACTCCCTGCACACATTTCTTTAGCTGAGTGGCTCTCTGCCCACTCAGGCACAGCAGATAGTCAAACAAGCACAAGAAGCTCAGTGTTTGTCACTTGAGGGGACAGGAGGTTAAATGCCTTCCCTTGTAACTCAAGTGACCAGGGAATCTGTGAGTGCCTCGTTTCTCAATAAATGGATCAACTGCAATGGATAAATGGATCAACTGCATCCCCACCAGGCAAGGGAGCACCGAGGTGCACCCCCAGCTCTTCGCTGCCACGTGGCCATGCAGCTCTCAGGCAGGCAGCAGCACACGTCCTGCATTTGGCTGTTCAGGGAATGTGGATCCCAGCACACACTTACTGCCTGCAGAGATAGAGCCTCAAGTAATCTACTTTTGTTCCCAGAAACTGTGAAGGACAAGCTGAAAACAACTTGACTGTCCACTCAGATGACACAATCTTACAGACACTAGAGGAGTTTCACTGCATGGGAAAATGAATGTTATACTTTTTCACTCTACCAGCTGTCATCTAGGAGTGCAAAAATTTTTAAAAATTGCATTCAAATCTCATTTTCAGAAACCTCCTTTCAGACTCTGAATTACAGCAGAGGAGTGTAAGAGGATATATGGACCTTGTAAGACATTAGCAGGGTGCCTATTTTTTTCCTCTCAGTAATGAAACTATAAAAAGGCATGGAAATCAGACCTGAAGTGATGTTACAAAAAAAGCAAAGCAAGAGGTGGGCTGTTAGAAACCCATCTCTTGTACTTCAAGAAAACTTTCCATCAGTGGAGACAGATCTAGGGAGTTTATTGCCAGCACAGGACTTTCTTTTTCAGGAACAATAAAGAGTACACAATTTCCCATCATGAAAGGCACTAAATCAGGGTTTATTAATCATTGGCATGAGCTGGCCTGTTGTTTCCATCCTTTCAATAGTCTGGTAAAGTTATTTTACCTTTGGTATTCTAGCATTCCTGGTTATGGACTAGAAGAGGGCCTAAGGTAAAGTAAATATACAACCAGTCATAGCACCTAGCCTCCTTGGGCATCCTCTACAGACAGTGAACTGATTGCATTTGTGAGGAGATATTCATTAACCATAATTCTCCTAGTGTTTTAAGTACTCCCTTGAAAGTGTTACAGTCAGTGGTCAGCTACAGGATCAAATCACTGAAGACTGCAGAGTATTTGGCTGTGTAATAGACAAGATTAAGTTGCAAGTTTCTGCAGCTTCTATTTCAAAATCCCTAAGCAAGGATGGTAAATTATGTTAAAATAAAGGATGACAGCAGCGAAAAACTAATTTGGGTTTTCCTTAACACTGATAGCATTAGGAAAAGCAAAGCAGTGAAAAGCACTTTTCTTATACCTACACTGAAGTTAACATCTGGAAGAAATGTAGACTAAGATATACATCTTTTTTTCAGAAACCAGAAAACTTCATTTCTAAGAGGTCTTGAATTTATACATGCATATAAAAATGAATTTTAAGTGCAACTTTCAAACTTTAAGTTATTTTGTATTCCTGTGCAACAATATACAGTCAGACACTATAAATTAAGCTTATTACAGTGAATATGCCCCTCAAACATTTTAAATTTAGCTTTAGAGATTTGGACTTTGAGAGTGACTGATGTTGAAATCATCAGAACTGATGTGTTGGATTAATGCAATGTTGAATGATTTTCTCATATGCCAGAGAAAGAAGAGCTGCTCCTAGGATTTGGTTTACATGGTTAGGTTTTGGGGGGTGAGGAGACACTGCAGAGGTGGCCTCTGTGAGACCAGAGGCTGCCCCATGCTGGACAGTGCCAGTTCCAGCTGGCTCCATGACAAACCTGCTCTCTGCCAAAGCTGGGCCCATCAATAGCATTGGTTGGTGCCTCTCTTGACAATACATACAAGGAAAAAAACTGCTGCCCACAGGGGATGGGAGAGGAGCAAGAAAAATGTGAGAGAAACAGCCTTGCAGACACCAAGGTCAGTGAAGGAGAACAGCAAGGAGGATTCCAGGTGCTGGAGCAGAGATTCCTCTGCTGCCCACAAAGAGGGTAGGTTGTCCCCCCTCAGCCCATGGAGGAGCACACAAGAGCAGGTATCCACACTGCCAGAGCAGGTGGATGTGCTCTGAAGGAAGCTGGAGCCTGTGCAGAGCCCACAAAGGAGCAGGGAGGGCAGCCCCTGGGGGGCCCATGCTGGAGCAGTACATTCCATTACTTTTGTGTGTGGTAACTACAGTAATAAATTGCTCCGGATTTAAAATTCCCCATACCATTTTCAAAAGCAAATATTTTACATTTTTTTTCCATAGAATGTTATTCAGTATTTTCCCAACACTGTTCAATTATTTTGGTCCCCTTTCTCCACTTTTCTGAACATTTATTTTCTCTAATTATGTTTGTCTACAAAACATGACTGGAGAAAGACACCTGCAAAGAAATCAGCGTTTCAGCATAAGAATTCCCCTCCACACACAGTCTGTCAGCAGTGAAGCAAACTGCATGCTACAACTTCAGCAAGAATCACAGCTCATGCTAAGTAGAACTGCTCCAGGCAGGTGATCCACATATCAGTCTTCTATTGAGAAAAAGCCAAAATCCCTCTAACTTAATCAAGTTTGTTCTCTGGATTTTGATGATGAAATCTAAATATATATATCTGTGTATATAGATATATAGACCGGACAGATATTTGGAAATATAATCTGCAACTGTACCATCAAAAAGCTTCAGATATTGGAAACTAAATCTCTAGAACCCTCTGAACTGTCCCCATTTATGTACCTTCCTACATGGCACACACCATTCTTCTTGGTGTCTGACATGATTCCAGATGACAAATTATTTATACCTGCCTGGTGCAAAAGACTCTGACAACTGTGCACCAAGCACAGCCCTGCCAGTCAGGCAAGGGAAGGGGACTGTCCTGCTCTGCTCTGTGCTACTGTGGCCTCACCTCGAGTCCTGTGTGCAGTTCTGGGTGCCACAATATAAGAAAGACATAAAGCTGTTGGAGTGAGTCCAAAGGGGGGCAACAGAGATGGTGAAAGGCCCAGAGGAGAAGCCATAAAGAAGTGGCTGAGGTCACTTGGCTTGTTCAGCCTGGAGGGGAGACCCCTTAGCCATCTACAGCTTCCTCATGAGAGGAGGTGGAGGAGCAAGCTCTTTTCTCTGGTGCCCAGTGACAGGACCTGAGGGAACGGCCTGAAGTTGTGTCAGGGCAGGTTTAGGTTGGATATCAGGGAAAGGTTCTTCACCCAGAGGGTGGTTGGGCACTGGAACAGCTCCCCAGGGCAGTGTCACAGCACCAGCCTGACAGAGTTCCAGAAGGACTTGGACAGTGCTCTCAGGCACTTGGTGTGATCCTTGGTGTGTCCTGTGCAGGGCCAAGAGTTGGACTTGTAGATGATTCCTGTGAGTCCTTTCCAACTGAGGATATTCTGTGGCTCTATGAACTCATTTAACTCAAAAGAAGCCATGTGTTTGCATTTATTTCAATACTGGGGCTGTTTTAGGAATATGGGTAATGTTTTCTGAATTCTGATTTATATCCTTGCATTATTCTTCTTTAAACTGAAGCCATTGGCACTGTCCAACAACTGATTTGGCTTGACTGGATTCTACTCCTGTTAGATGCTTTATATCAAGCTATGTCCACCTTTTTTGTTGAGGGGTTGCAAGTTATAGCTATGCACATGGTGTCTACTGCATCCTTCTGAAGATTACAAATCTGTCTTCTGACTTCTAACATTAATGTTAATTTTAATGCAAGAGCAGAAATGCACTTGGAAACTCTCCAGCAATGCTTTTGGTTAAGAATTTCCAATATCACAAAAAAAAGAAGAGAAAAACAAAAGCTGCCTAACAGACTCACTAGTTTTTGAATAATAAAAATGAAGTAGCAAAATTGGATTCAGATTTTCAACTTCTATAAAAGTACTGTGACAGGTGAATAAAAGCTATATTTTATTTATGATTTGGTCATGCACCTCTGAGAAATATTCTGGCCATGCTTGTCAGGCACCACTGTAAACTGTCTTAAGCCTAACACTTGCACATTAGAATCTGCCTCTGCTGCCAAGTGACACTGCTACCCCTGTACCTCAGAGCCACTTTGCTCCCTGGGTAGCAATGCTGCCAAAGGCATAGCAGAGTGCTGAGCAACATCATCCACTGGTCAAGTAACAGCAACAGCACTTAGAATCTGAAAATCCCAGCGTTGCCCTTGCTGCTGGTCAGAACTTCAGTAAAAAGATCAAGAAATTATGCAATAATTGTCAATAACTTCTCCTAATTATGATTCTTCAAAAATAACAGACTTATGATGGCCAGGAAATAACACTGTACTGATGTCAGGTCTCCCTAAAAGTTAGTTTTGAACCAGTTGCTCAAAAGAGAATTTTTAAAATCTTTTAACACAATCAAGGACATAATTACATTTAGAAGTTGTTAGAGAAAGACTACCACTACATCCTTGAGAAAGAACACCTGTATTTGTCAAAAATGAATATATTCCTGAAGCGTATCTCTTGTAGCTTAGAAAGAAATCTGTTCAGTTTTTAAGTTTTTATTATTTAAAATTAAGTTCTCTAGAATTCTTTGCTGAGGTACCAGGAAAGCAGCTATACAATACCTGTCAATACTGTGGGATACAGAGACATGATGGAGAGCTGCTGCAAAATAAACCAGACTGAGTAACTCCCATCAGCTAAAGCCTACCAGGTTAGCTACTCCTTCCCAATGCCTACCTTCTCCTTTTTCTCTTAAGAGTCCCCATTTCATTAAAAAAAAGGCAACACTGGACAAAGAGAAGGAAACAAAAATAAACCAAACAAAACCACTATGCAAAGAAGAAATTAAGAATATTTCACACATCAGTTTTCTCTCCAACACTTCCAATATCAGGCAAACAGTTTCACAGAGGCACAAGGAACGAATTGAAATCTAAACAATTTCAACTCTGCAGGGGTTTAAACTAAAGCTTTGCAACATCACTGTGGTCCCACTTAAGATATTGGAGTTCCTCACATCTCTAGTAAATTCCTCCATTAACAGTATGGCTCTTGAGCACACTGGCTACAACATGTACATCCACTGAGGCCTCACTTCAGCAAAAACTCACTGGGCCTTCAAACATGTTACAGCAAATTCATTTAATCCTAAATACAGCATCTGAGTTCACAAAAGAGCAGGGGTGGGTTGTGTTCAAATCTTTTATGGTACAAGCTGTGTTGTTGCCACTTGGAAAAAGACAACCCTACAAAAACAATTACCCAATGAGCCACACTATATTATGATCCATCTGAAGAACAATTAATTAGCAAGACACCAGCAATATGTTCCAGATTTTTACTTCCTCTATGGTCAATCAATAATTAAATATTGATCAGTTTTAAAGAAACTCGGTCACATTTGTGCATCTGAACTTGTTCTGTGCTTTCAGAACAGATAAAGGAATTGAATTTTGAACCTCTTTATGATACTCTTGAGTCTCTTCAACACAGTACTCAAATTGACATCTGTATAAGAAAAAGCCTAAGACAAACACAAACAAACCAAAAACCACAACAGTGAAACCCACAACTTTGTTACAGTTTTGAAATCTAGAAAGAAACTGTTTCTATATTTGAAAACCTTTTTACATAAAAAATTCGATACAAATTGGCTTCAGAGGATGTTTTTCAACCCATCAAACTGTATGTGGATTAGCAAGTGTTCACGTGATTAAGTTAGGCTATTCACTTCAACAAAACTCAATATAAAATATCTACTGTGGCCTTACAAGTAAGCATGTTCATTACCTGTAAGTAATGAGCAAAATATGCTGGCCCAATTTTATCCCTATTACAACTGAAATCAATTTAAGAAATCATGTCAATGAAGCAAAACCCAACCCCCTCCACAATGCTGAAAGAGTACATATGAAACTTCAAAATCTATTCCTGTGTATCTTGACTTGCACTCACTATATACCCTTCTTCTGCCTAAGCTGGCATTGTGCAGCATCAGGTCTGTGGTGATACACTTTTAAATTCAGTGCCTCCATGAATGCTCACTACTTGTATTTTGATTTTCTTTGTAGGTATCAAGTAACATGATTATCTTGGAGGGAGCTGTAATGAAATGTTATGCAAACTTCGTGAGGTGGATGGAGGATGTGAATATCTTCATTATGCAATATTGGCCATAAGCTATCATACGTCAATGACTATTCCATTCAGAATGATGCATCTCAAAGTAATTGGTTTGTTTCCTGGAGTGGAAGAGTGGAGTGTAGGAAATAACTTCTTTAGCAAGAGAACACTCAAAACCCTCAAAGATTCATCTGAAAACAGAAAATAACAATCTTGCTCTAAAACTGTAGAAGCAAAATAGAATTTATAAATAAATAGCCATTTTATTTATATTTATGCAATAGCCTGTCTGTTACAACACTCATGAGTAATGCAGTTACCTCAAACCATAAAACAAAGTCTTTTCACTTATCTACTGTTAGCATATCAGTGTTCTGCAGGGTATTCAAAATAAGTGTAAAATAAATAAATACTTTATAGCAAGCAAGAAATATCAATGCTCTAATTTTTTTTTCTCTTTGCATTGTTCAAATAAGCTGTGGGAGTAAAAATAACTGGATCAAATGAGAGGGAAACCCCCAGAAGAGCATGCATTCATACCACACCAATTACAGATAAAGCTTTTCATACAAATGCTGCAGGGTTATTGAAGACTTCTATTGTGACAAAATATTGACTTAATAAAAATAATAACAACCCACAACAATAAAAAAAAAAACCAAACCAGCAACAAAACCACACACATAAAAGAGAGGTTTTGCACTTTCAATGTTCAAACAAGTTAATGCCTATTTTCTTTCTTCCTACTAATATAGATATGCTTTAATATACAGGTATCTGACCATTCAGCTACCAGATATCAAACTGTTGACAGATTATTTCCCCTCCCCCCCGATTAATAATCATTCATTTGATCACAGATATCAACATGTAGCAAAATCTGTTACAAAAGCCACAGCTCAGATTTCTGTACAGGCTTTCAGTGTTTTAGCTGTACCGAGATAAGGCACTGACCTTTATTCTTGATTCACAATGGGAGAATACTCCACTTACAAGCTTACTACTGTGAAAGCCTTGTTGTCAGTGTGAAGAATCACAAAATTGTGTTAAAAGGCAGACAGAATTCAATACCTTTCTCCACATTTGAAATGTGATCTTTCCAATGGATCATCAGTTCTTGTCATTTCCCCGAAAGTATAATCAACTCAAGTTTAAGATTTCACTAAGAGGGATAAAATACTCTGCAGGTTAGTGGCAAGGGAGGGTTACAGTCCATGAACTAGTTGGTAAAGGACCTCCTTTCAGGTTTCATCTTTAAAGGACTCTACTATGCCATCTAGGATTTTCATGTAATAAAGGCAATTTATCCTTCTAATCAGACCATTTCTATTCAAAGAGACTTCAGGTGGCTGTACCACAAGAAATATTTTCCTGTGCCTCTTGAAGTCAATGTGACTGTGATTGCAAATTACTCACTAATGTAAAGAATAGCAGACTGTTGCATTATGCAAGCCCATCCACATTCTTTTGCATCCCTGTAAATGCAGCTACTTTCCTGACTTGATTGTACTGTACACTCTAACAATGGGTTTCACCTAATAAGCTATTCAGGAAACTTACACAGCAAGCAGGTCATCTCAACCCATTTCCTTGCTGTTACAAGTAACATGAAAAATGCTTTCAAACATCATCTGAGACAGGAACACTTTGAAGCACCTTAAATTCTCATAAAATATTCACTGGAGCTATCCACAGTATCAGTTCTATTGTGGCCTCAAACACAGTTAAGTCATGTACTACTGCTGCAGGGAGAAAAGTCTTGAAGGAAATCTCTACCCCACATAGGCAGAGTATGTTCAAAGTCCCATGCATGAAGAAAGAAAAGATGGGGGAGGGGGGAGAATGAATTTTAAAAAATTAGAATTAAAAAAAAAATCAGCTATTTTCTTTTAGCTATTCTAGAACTACATTATAATCACCGTGAGATAAATGCTCTAACCTCCATCTGCACCATCCCAATCTTTCTCCTCCCACATCAGTGCTGAATTTGCTGGAATAGAAGAAGGAATCAGCCAAGAACGTCAAAAAATATCTCCAGTTAGGAAGAGACTTGCATGTGGTTTGTAACAGTACTGACATCCCATTTATCTCAGATCTGACCACTATGGGACCTCTAAATAGCTCCTTTCTCCATCATTTGGGAAATGCCCTGCCCAACTACTGGAGCAACACTTTTCTTCTGGAGTCCCAGCTGGCAGACAGCCTAACAGAGTACCTAGACAGAGGTCTAGAAATTAAAAAAAAAAAAAAAA
>VZRX01005584.1:129586-211505 GCA_013398075.1 Notiomystis cincta | reverse complement strand
CCAAGAAGAGGTCAAAAATTAAAAAAAAAAAAAAAAAAGTGGGGGGAAAAAGAAGCTGGCTTACGTGTTCCAGTTTGTCTTTCCTCCTCAGCCAGACACTGGCACTGTAGTCCTGCTGCTTGACAGTGCTGTAGAAGTTCGCACCTACTCTGGTGAGGCTTGGGGAAGGCTCCCTGGGTCTGCTCTTCAGCCTCATCTGCTCGAAGCCCTCATGGGGGGATGAGGAGAGCCAGTCATGCCTGACTTCCATCTTGACATGACAAGGCAAAGTCCAAGGGAAAAAAAATCAAAAGAAATCAGGAAATTAAGAGGTACTAAACGAAGATGGTCCAGAAAGGAACAGGATGGGGGAAGAAGAAAAAGAAGGAAATCAAAAAAACCCTCAAAACCAGAAAACGGTAAGAGAAGGGGGAGACGAGCAGAAATAAGGTAGAAGGAGTGGAAGGAGAAGAAAAGGCTGCAGGTACGAGAGAGGAGCGGGCTGGGAGAGATGAAAGGGCACTCGGGAAAGAAGACGCTCCAAGATGCCGCTGCTTGTTGCCCTGGCCTCCAGCAAGCTGCAGTCCGGGACCGACGCAGCGGGAAGCGGCTGCGTGCGGCTCTGCCCGGGACGGAGGCGAGGGGCGGCGCGGCCCCGGCAGCCGAGGCCGGGCGGGGCTGCCGCCTCCAGCCCGCCTGCAGGTTGGAGAATAACCAGGAAGATGGAGAAGAAGGGAAGGCTGAAGGAACTTCAGGAGAGTTTGGGGTGTTTTCTGACAACCCTTTGCTTGTAAAACTTCTCTTCTGCCAGTGTCACCAGTTTTGGTGAGCCCTGGGAGTGCTGCCTTGTGTGAGGCTCCTCCCAGACCCAGTGGCACTCTTCAGGGGCAGCACTGGAAAATGCCTACAACCAACACCAAGACCAGACAAACTTCCTTCTGAGAGCAAATAAATCCTCAGTAAATGCCTCTCCCAGACCTCTGCAGTTCCCTGCTCTCTTCCCTCTGAAATCAGGACCACTGTGGTGCCAGCACTGGATATTTTTAGNGGCTCGGCTCCGGTCCAGGTCCGAGTCCCGCCTGGGAGCCCTCGCCGCCGCAGCGGCTCGGCCAGCACCAGCCCTCAGAAATCAAATCGCTTCTGTGGTCCCGATGGGCAGAGTCGCTGGGATGCCCACACTCGTAGATCCCTGGCATCTAGGATTTCTCTCATAAAATAGAAAGACCTTCTGGGGTGGTTTCTACAGTCCGCTGCCGTCTCTTTTGGTAGAAGTTGGTGTGTGTTGCTATTTAGCTCAAACGTGTTTCAGCAGAAAAAAGGACTTTCCTTTTTCACATTATGAAAAGCCACCTCGCTAATTGCCCACACGCTCAGCAAAGCTATATTAGGCATAGACAAGAAAACTTTCTCACACAGTGCATCGAGAAATATTTACTGGAGCTCAGAACAACAGTTCAGTTTCTGGTCGATATTTGCCGTCAGGCAGGTGTTTGCATGTGTTCCAGTCCTTTGGAAATAGGTGCCTCTATGAGCAGGTACGATTGATACATCGGCATCTGCAGATTTTTTTTCCCCACTACAGAGCTACACTGAAGTAGCTGTTCAGATAAAGGGATGCTGAATTAGAAGTCTGCACTTGAACCCAGTTAACTGAAAATAGCCTTTGAATGGTAAAAAAGTTCATCCAGACAAATTTCTGAGAAAATTTTAGAAGAGCCCTTGGCTAATCACTTGATCTACAGCGAGTTCTACTTCCATCTGATCAATAGGCAAATTTAAAATATCCTATGATTGGACTTAAAGTGTATAACTGCAAAGTATCAGTCAGACACCAGACAGATAATGAAATTTTTCCTGTCAAAATTCTAAGGATAAAGGCAAAAATCACATAACACCTCATAATTGATGATTATTTTTAATAGGTAATACTAGTATCTTTGTGAAATACTGGAAAAATAAAGGACAGTAGCAGAGGTTTGGTAGGAACATAAATTACAGCACCTTCTTCTAAAACTAGAAATACAATTTCAAAATACTTACCAAAATACTACTACAAATAAAGAATGCAACAAAATACCAACAACCAGAACCATCAATATGATACACAAATAACTTTTAACTCACCAGTACAAAGGATTTGCAGTTTTCTCTTTAATAACTTTCTGGTTTCTTCAGTTAGGAAATCTAAGTATTTCCAATATTGTCAATACAACCTCAAAACCTCCAAATTTCCAAGACTGTCAAAACAACTGGATCAAAAATGAGACTTATGTGATCCTGCTGCATGCAGGACACACTGGAAGGCACTGAGATTTAATGTATAGCACATCCCAGCTGCAGCAGTTTTAAGCTCACACAGAATAACTTGATTAGAAGCCTGCTGAACTCAACTTCAGCTGCAGATGCCCATTTAGGAATTCTACATGCTCATAGATGCACCTACTCCCAGAGGACTGGAATAAATGCAGACATTCAGTTAGAAGAAAGGAAAAGAAAAGAAAGAAGAAGAAAGGAAAGGAAAAGAAAGAAAGAAAAAGAAAGGAAAAGAGCCTCTGTGTTACTTCAAATATATTATATCCCAACAGGTGTACATATACCTACGTACATATGTATATGTATATATATATATATATAGACCCACATACAGTGTTCACAGAAAAACTGCATGTGTTGTAAATCAGGAGAGCCTGCTTCATGCTGGTTTTGCATAAGACTTTTCACATTGTTTCTATAGCAGTATATGAAGCACTTCAACCTTTTCTTTATCCTTCTGATCGTTCTTGTTTATGCTGCTTGCAAATATTCAAAAAGAAAAGTTGTTAGTGTCACTCTGCAGTTGCCACCTGCTTTGCTGCCATCCCTTAATACTGTAACAGAATCAACATGCCACTGTGCTTGAGTACAAGACATTGTCTCATTCCCCCATATGTAATGTGTTAAGATTGGTTTTTTAAAACATATGCTAGCTGTTTGGCAGGGTTAATTTATCCTACCTTCCTTAGCTACACTTCACCAGCAGACCTTCTCAACTGCCTATCCAGGACAGCCAGAAAATGGAGTCCTAAAGTTGCTTTTAGTCTCTAGGCTATAAAGAGAGAGTTTGCTCCTCTTTACAACCACCTTCTTTGACATGTAGGTGTGCTGCTTTCTACTACTACTACTGCCAACATTATTATTATCCCAGTCCTACTCTCACTAGGAATGAGAGAGAAAAAGCGAAAACGAAGCCTGGAAAAAGTCTGTTAAAATCATGTGAGCAAGCTATGCTTGCAAAGCCTTTGTTCCTTGCTAACCCCAAGCAGAAAAGGTTTCTAGTGGGAAAACGTAATCTAATGACTATAAATTTTTGTGTTTCATAAAAATTTTACTCAGGCAAAGTGATAAGCTAAGAATACAATGTCAGTCCCTAGTGAATACATTGTTATTAATCTAATTGGAAAAGAGTAGAGAGCTATTTTCCAGATTTTGTGTTCCAGTTCATTTCCAGGTTAGATCTATGCAAAACCCCCCCCATTTTTTTCAAACAACCACGAGCATATCAACCAATTTAATTCAAAGATAATTCAACTCATTAAAATTCAATCAGTTCTGTAGTAGATCAGCAATTCCAATTGGCTGTATGAGCTGGATTAAACTGCTGTCTTTCTCTTCCACGCAATTTTCAGAATTACCCAAACACCTGCTCCTGTCAAGGCCCTTTGCTTCCATACCCAGATGACTACAGCAGCAAGGATGACTGAAATTTCAAACATCACACTTATATAATTAGCTATAGATGCAAGTCATGCATATCATAATATGATTTTACCTTACCATGGTTCAGGCTACAATTTTCTTCAATTCACTGCCCATCTTATCAAGACTCAGAGGAACTCCTTTTAAGCAATCTACAGAATTTTCCATTTTCTATACCAACAGGATCAATGCTGTAGGGGGCAGAGTTAACTCAGGCCAATGCAAAGAAAATCAGGATATAAGTGGAAACATGTAGGTAGGGCTACAACAGATTTATATTTTTAAAAAGACAGCTTCTATTTCTTCAAAAAATCTTATCCACATAAGTCTTAAAGGACTGCTCCCTGTGCTCCAGCTTTCTAAAGCCCTTTTTTTTAAATGAGGTGGTTCTAGCAATTCAACATATGTACAAGAACCTTAGACCTTTTATCAGGAAATGGCATATACCTAAAACTCCTATAGCAAAACTTCATTTTGGCTGCATAGCTATACCTGCATGCATGCACATGTAACAGATTCAAAGCCTCCAGACAAAGTCTAATTTCTAATGCAGAGCTGGGCTGCACACAAGCACTGGCCCACATTTTAGAAGGTACCACACCTGACCAAGACAGCAGGCAGCAATTGCCTGCAGGCTTCAGCTGCTGTCCAGTCAGAGGACTGTGACTGACACCAGCTCCAGCAGCAGTCCTGGGCCCAGCATCCAGGTGGGAAGGGAACTGTCACCTGCTTACCCAGCTCCTCTGAACTTGCTTTCTCATCTAGGAATTAACAAAAACACTCAAGTGGGGAGATCTTTTTACCCTCCCAGTAACACTGGCCTGTTCCAGATTAAATTAATAGCCTTTCAAACAATTTTTAGAATTACCAAAACACCAGCTCCTTCCGAGTCCCTTAAATTCTATCAAGCCTACAAAGAAGAAAACCATTGCAGCAGGCTGTTTCCTCTATGCTGGTGTGCTGGCCATGTCTCCAAGCCTATCTGCTACTACCTCCTGGAAGCAGCTGCCAAGCATTGAAAGATGGGTTTGCTATAGGGAAGGACCAGAGAGGGAAAATAAAAGAAAAAAAAAAAAGAGATTTTTTTTCTCCCTTGGCAATGTCCTACAGTGCCAAGCACAAGGTCAGAATAGGAAAACTCACTAGATGTGCAGTAGGAAAAAAAAGTAAGAAAAAAGCTAGACTGCTACATGGAGATTTATAAATAATTTCTGCATGTTGCTTTGTCAAATCCTATGCAGCACAACATGAAACCTTTTTACAGAATATCTATATCTTCAGTTTGTGGATAAGAATTGCAGTCACAAGTTTCTAATAGGAGGGTCAAACCTAAAGCTAAAGTGAAGTTTTGGAGTTGGAGGTGCTTGAGATTTCAGGTTTGAACATATCAGACACCTACCTCAGAAATAACATGGAAACATTGTCTGATACTGATAATGTTCCCTGCTCTACCCTCCCTGTGTCTTTCTGAATTCAACTATTAACCAAACTCTACTGTGTCTCTTGCCTGAAATTTTAATCTCAAACTCTGTCTTCTTTGCATGATCTCTGATTCAAAATATATGCAACAAAAACCAACAACAAACAAAAAAAAAAAAAACAAAACCACAAACAAACAAAGACAACAAAAACCACACAAACAAACAAACAAACAAAAACCTGTAATGCACAGAGGTACCACCTGTTAGGAACATCATTAGTCTTGAGACATCTCTTGTCTCTCAGATCTGGTTGAAATAAGCCATGTCCCAGAACATATTAATCTGGGATTGACAAACAGTATAATTACATAAACTTTGTTTCCTTTAGAAACAACAACAACAACAACAAAAAAACAAACAACCTGGGACATCAACTAATCCATCTTCCATTTGAAATAAAATATTATGCTGTAAGAATATCATCAAAATATCCACTTCACCTAGAAGTCCAGGGCTAGAATGTTTCTCCTGTGGCCTCCTTTCCACCTCCATGTAACCTAAGAAGGTGCTAAACTGGCCCCTTGGGTCTGTCTTGTGCTGCATGGGTACCAGCATGGACTGGGATGCTCTCACTTACACTAGGGATTGTGAGAGAATATATGATATCTTCCACCATGAATCAAATTCTGCCTTCACTCTTTCTGCTCTCCTTCATCCCTTCCCCCACACCCATCCATATATTGCCAAAGAACATTTTCAGTTCTGGGCCTCAATGGTTTTGTACAGACAAGATTTTATCCTGTACCTTAAAATAATATTCATTAGTGGCACATCCTAATGGGGCCAAATTCTGTCCTCTATTCCACATCCATGTCCCCGTTGGAGTCCTGAAACAAAAATAATAATGAACCTGTAACCAGGGGGCAAAATCTGGCCTACATTTCTTTAAAATAAATCTGCAGCAAGTAATAGGTGTCCCCTTACCCTGAGAATGAGGCCCTTTACATTTGTGTGAAGGGTGCTGGCTTTTTGTTTGTTTGTTTGTTTACTGTGCAGGTTCACATCTATCTCAGCTTGGGTTCCTCATGCTGAATTTGTCTGGTTGGTGCAGCTAAGTGCAATAAACAGATTGCTGACAAGATCTGAGCTCTCAAGGAGTCTCACTCTGAAGTGAGTTGCTAAAATTGTTCCAGAGGAGTGGCATCAGCAGATGAAAAACCCTGTAAGGGGACAATGTTTTTAATAGGAGTTCAGGGATAGAGGAATGCCTTTTCACTTTTATTTTCAATACATACATAAATTTTGGGTGATAATAAGGGATGTATTCTCTACATCTGCACAATTTGATGTGTAGGGAGGAAGGGAAGAGAAAAACTGAACAACCTTGAATGAATCATAGAATCATTAAGGTTGGAAAAGATCTCTAAGATAATTGAATCAAACCTTTAAGACTTTGTTCACCACTAAACCGTATCCCCAAATGCCACATCTGCACACTTTTTGAACACTTCCAGGTATTGTGATTCTACCACTTCCCTGAGCAGCCTGTTCATGATGCTTGAATGCTATTCCATAAATGTAAAGAAAATAAATTCAATTAAGAGGGTGGGGGAAGTAAAACAAAGAGAAGGAAACATCAGTGAATATTCTTTTGTGGATGGATTGGTAGGGCAGTATACAGGCTTATCTTTGTACCATGGCCTAAGTGATCTAACAGCCTTTGGGTAGGTGTGTTTGAATCAGACCAGCTGTGCATAGAAGAGCAGAGTTGGAGGACAAGGTTCTTGCATGGTTGGTGCAGGAGAGAAGAAGAATGGACTTTAGGAGCCTGGATTTAGAGAGGTTTGAGTTACAGAGAATCTTGTCCATAAAAATAAGTGTGTTTTATATAAAGCTTGACTAACTCAGAAGATTATATGCAGGATTAACATTTCAGAACAAGTTTTCTAAAGGTAGTTGTTAATCAGTTCCTAGCATACCTTATGGCATAGGTAAAATATTAAAAAAATTACAGACACTGTCTCATTCACATTTGCTGTGACAGAGATCTTGAGATTCTTTGTGCAAGATTTTTCATAGATACATTCTAAGTGATACTCTGCTTCTCGAGTTCTCTATCTGAATAAACAAGATAGAGGTTAGAGAAAGAAAGGAAGCAGTTATTCCATTTTAGCAGATAAAACATGAAATACAACGAAGACATGCCAAAAGTTATTAAGTAGCCTATAAAAGACCTAAAGATTGACATAAGATCTCCTGGAATTCATTCCACTCTTTATCCAGAAGATGCACCACACTCCTGTGTTGATGATTAAACACTACAGAGGAAATTTCAGCCCACTGGTTATGCAGTAAAGGATTTCACTGTATTTCTCTACTAGGGCTTTACTAGCATAAGTACCAACGAGGGTACTGAAAATACTATAGATGTGCTGTCAGACAGGTGTAGCTTCAACAGGACTTGGAGAATTCATTATGTGATTTTGACAGCTGCATTACAAACTCCTGATTACTTTACAACCCTGATGCTATTTCACAAAGTAACACAGAGTGAAGGAGAATTAAAGTACAGAAAAACAAAAGTAGAGAATATGTCAACTGTTATTTGAAGAAGGTGGAAATGAATAACTATTGGTGACAAATGCTAACAGGAAAAAAACCCACCTGTAATAAGATGGTGATAAAAAGCAAGCAATGTGTACTAGTTTGTGAGTTGCAACAATACAAAGCAAAATAAAAATTTTCAGGAAAGTGCATCTACCTTGACAACAAAAATGAAGTGGATTCCTAGCACAGAAAGATTTATAGCTAGAGGGCTAGAGGGGTTTTCTACCAAGATAAACTGGTTCAAAGGAGGAAACAAATGCAATACCAAGGTTTGGTTTTTCATTGCTGTAGATCCCCTCATCTGGCTCAGCTTTGTTTCTTTATTATATCAGGGGACTTGAGTTAAAGCTGCCAATATTCTGTCTCTGACAAACTGTTTTCCACCCCAAGAAGCAGTGGTTGGTTTGAAGATTGAAACATATATGTTTAGAGTATCTCACATTTCAGAAAAATGGGGAAGCATGAATGATGCAGTCTTTTTCACTGCCCCCAAAACTAATTTTTTTCCTAATAAGTATATTTCTGTTACATTTAACATATTCCAAAGGGGACATGCTGGACCTGGCCAGAAAAGCTGTTGGTTCATACTTAATTTTACCCATTTGAATATCCAGTGATGTGCAGTCATGTTAATGTGAACAAAGTGACCAAGACTTTGCTGAATCATTAATGACTATAATTCAGAAAGGACTGAATCTTTCTGAGATGCTTGGCATACAGCATAGTCTTACTTTTTATGAACTTCTGGGATCAGATTAACATAATTAAACACAATACATTTGTCTTTAGAGCCACAAATTTAAAGAACCAGTCTTAGCTCATGCTCACTTAGCTGTACCCTCACTTGGAGGTTATCCTGGAAGACAAAAGCTGAATGAGGGAGCATGGATATGTTCCTCTGCAAGGAGTGCTTCCTCCATTGTATCATATGGTTAGGTCCTTGTATGCAGAGCCAGGCAGCATTGCCATAGCTCCAACCTGTCATAGCCACACGTGAGACAGGCTCCTGCTGAACTTTGCTGACTTCTTGTACAAAATGTGTTTCATTCTATCAAAATCTGCAGGAAATATTTTCTAAGAGAAGAGTTATTTTTCCTCATAAGCATTCTCAATGGCTTAAATCAAATCTTCTTGAAATGAAAAATTAAAACTCCTGTGAAGTTGTAACACTTCATTCCTTAAATGACCAGAATGGCTGTAAACTGGCAAGGGAGGAACTGCAGTCATCACACAGTTTGAGTACCCTACTCTAGAAAGGAAAAAAATCCAAATTTAGGGGACTGAGAAATAAAAACAATTAGAATTTTTTTCAAAGTGGAATTTTTGATCATCTGCAAAGCCTAGAAATTACTGTAAATGTTCAAGTTATTGAATGTTGAAGTATGCATTTCCTGAAAATTGTTGTGGTGCATATGATCCCTTTTTATACTGCACAAGAAGGATTCAGATAATCCCTAGACGCGTCACTAAAATTTTTTCATGCAGAAAACATTTGCAATTGTGATAGTCCTGAGGAAAAGGTAGAAGGATTGATGCAGTGTAAGGTATCTTAATATTTAGTAGGTATACTGGGTTATTGCTGTTTGTTTTTCAGTTAATTTACAGCACTCTACTTCCCTTCTATAAAGTATTTAATTATCCTTATGTAATGAAAGTTAGAAGCTGAAAAACCTGAAGCAGTTACATAAATGCTTAAACCCATCAACCAAATTTATCAGGTGTTCTAGAATTTACAAATTCAAATTCTTGAGATGTTATAAGAAATCAAAATAAGGCCACTTCAGGGATCTTTTTTTAAGAGCTTTAATATGCTCCATGCTTTGGAAGAGAAATAGAATTTACAAGAGGTTGATTTTGTATCAGGAATGTGCTTCCTCCTTTCTTGTAAAATCCATCCACAACTGACAATGTTGTATTTCTAATTCACACTCATTTGTGTGTGCTCATTTTGTACTTCTTACAGCTCACATGAAATCCTAAGAAACTATATAGGTAAAGAATGCCCAAATATCACACACCAAGCAGAGTTTTCACAGGCTTCTTCTCTCTATATTTCGTCTGTGGGGTTGGGAACCAGAATTAGAAAAGATTCTCTCTTCTGTGAACCTCTGTCTTAACAGCAAGGCATAAAAGACAGAAGAGTCCATTCAAAAAGGAAAGGAAGTTTAGAAATGGAATATTATCTCTGATAATGGGAACTGCAAAGTGGGAGTTAATTAGGACTGGCTTTCTAGGAATGAAGGCAGTCATGGGGTTTTCACCAGAAGAGACAAGAGTTTGCTTTTAGACAAGACTCAGGCTTGTATTTCTGCAATTCAGTACATGCTGGTTTGGGGCTATCCTAAATGCTACACCCCTGCAATCAAAATGCTGATCACAAGTAAGTTCCTTCAGTTGGTTCAATGGATACTTCTTCAAGAGCTTTCCCTGTAACTCTAACTTCAGGCAAATGTGGTACTGCCTGGCTAGCACCTTAACAAAATCAATAAACTAATCTTAGTATTATAGAGAATCATAGAATATCTTGAGTTGGAAGGGACCCATGAGGCTCATCAGGTCCAAATCCCTGCTCCTTGCAGGACTACCTAAAAGTAAACAGTGTGGCTGAGAGTGTCATCCAGCTGCACCTTGAACTCTGACAGGCTTGGTGTTGTCACTGCTTCCCTGGGAAGGCTGTGATTGACCCTCTCACAGGGAGGGTGAGACATTTTCCCGATGTCCAACCTGAATTTATCCTGATGCAGCTTCATTCCATTTCTTTGTGTCAATGCTGGTCACCAGGGAGAGATCAGCACCTCCTCCTTTGCTGCCACCTTGAGGGTGTGTCTTAATAAAGTGAGCATGAAGTCATTATCAAGTCTGTTAATGACTGTGGGGCCCCAGTCTGAGCACTGCAAACAAAGAGGATGGATTAGCCTGAAGAGGAGGGAGCAACATTATGGAACCTGGTAGCTGGAGTCAGAGCAGAAGGGACTTAGAGCCAACAGAGAGGCTGGGGAGAACAGTTGTGTGCCTGTGATGTAAAGTTCTCCCTAAGTGGAGTTTTTTTATTCAAACTGTAATTAAACTTTTTCAGTCTGCTGCGAGGGATTCACAATTCAAGATGAGAATGTCACTACTTACATTTGATTTTGAAATATCCTTCAACACTCTCCTAATATATGTTAGCTTTATCATCTCAAAATCTATAAAAGTTTTATATTTACTTTTCTCTACTAGTAAGGTAGTGAAGGAAGCCTTAATATTTATGAATATGTTAAGGGAATCCACTTTGAACAATTCTTTAAAGAATAATTTTTTCAAAAGCTAGATTATTAATAATAATGAATATGTCTTCCAAATCTAATAAAGCAGTAAACTTACATAATTTCTTCTTGTAATATAATACAAGCTGTAAAGCAGTTATAAATGGAGACAAGGAAAGCATGCTAAAAAGGTAGAAATTACTCTTTGAACCCTAAACACTAACAGCCTGACATGCTGCTTATGAGCAAAGAGTCAGTTACTGTGAGCTCATATTCCTCCAGTGTTCTTCCCAAACACATCTTTTAAAGGACTGAAATAACTGGCTGGGAAAGACATCTGATGTAGCTCATCTGAAAGAGCAGTGGGATGTGCCTCCAGATATTTTCACAAACAAAAGAGGAAACACTGGTGTGGTTAGGGCTTGGCAGAGAGGAAGCTGACATTCAGGGTAAAATAATCCAGTACCAGTTTAAAAGTGAGGAAGATCTGGAGCATCCTCCATTACCTTCAGGCCAGACTATGCAGAAATGTCAGGACCTAATGCATAACTACTGGACCTGAACTGCAGAATGCTGTCTCCTTACCTTGTGAACAGCTGCTTTACCCAGCCCTCTTATTTAGAGCCATTGAGTTTTGAAACTCAAATATAAAAGTTTCAGAATTAAGTTTATAAAAAAGGAAAGGGTTGTCCTTAATCCCCAGAACATGATACAGGGGCCACTGTATCTCATACAAGCATATCCTGTAACTGTGTTCTGTCATGTCTTTATTGCTCAACCTGAGGAGGTTATCATCAAGTAGCTGCTTGACTCATGGTAATTTGGAAGACCATCTAATGGCATTCCAAATATTCAGTAAAAAAGAACAACCAAGCAAAGAAGCCAATGTGAAATATTTTCTGCAAACAAGTGAGAATTTTGCATGTTGCATATTTGGGGGAGGAGAGCAGTCTAGGGTTGTAGCAGAAACCCTGAAAATATGACTCAGTTGCACCTCATGGTTTTAGAGAAACATAAAGCAGATCAATTTTACCAATGATTTTGGCATTTGGGGATATATCAGGTTTCATCCTCTTTAAATTATTGAAGTTGTCAATAATACTAGACAAGAGTTTTTATTTTTTTCCTGGATACCTTACAGACTTAAGTTGCTTGCTTTTGTGCTACTAATTAAGCCATTGACAGCAGTTCCAGAGGTGATTTGTGGTTTCCCAGAGTGTCTGTTTGGGGAGTGAGGAACAGTACTGTTACTTTTGTAATTCATAGATTGGCTTATCATTAGGGCTTGGAAATCAGCTGCAGTGTTTGTGGCTGCAGGACATAACTAAAGCTTCTGCAGTTTTGTATTGTGGGATAAGAACAGCTAATAGCTTGTTACAGAGCCTGACTTAACAGCTGAAGCATTTGCCAGTCTTCTGCTTGGCATTATTGGACATTTGGTATCAGACAGGAAAAACAACACACTGAAAAACAAACAGAAAGAGCCTGAAAATAGAAAAGAAACCAGGCAGAAAAGCTTGGGAGTTAGGATATTGATAACAAACTGCTGTCTGGGACAGCAATAACTTCATTGTCTTCCACGTTTCCACATGGTGCAGTTCATTCTGTACAACAGGGCAGGGAAGGCAAGGCAAGGGAGGGGAAAAGAGGGGAAAGAAGGGAAGGCAAAATGTTTGTTGGACTCTTCTGTATTTCTAGACAGGTACAAAGAACTGAGTGGATTAATGAACAGCCCAGAGGCCAGGACTAGTAAGTGCCCTGTGTGCTTGTCTCCCATGCCCAGCAAAATAGGCCTGTGTGCTGTAGTGCTGCCTACCTTTCTACCTGTTCCTAGTGAGAAACAGTAACAGAGATGGGCTCACAGCTATGCATGGACTAAGAATTCTCCTTGAACTCCTGGTGTGACTCCTGTACTTTGGAACAACATTGTACCTTGTGTCCTCCTGGCCTCCCGCAGAGGAGAGGGACAAAGAAAAAAAGACAAAAAAAAAAAAAGGGATATAAAGAAAAGCAGCAGCAGCAGATTTTTTAGGCTGCAGGGCTTTTCTTTCTGCAAAAGGAAAGCAAATGGCCTTTTATTCCCATTTCTGCCTGTGGCACTTTTCCTCTCTGTGGATCCCATTAATTTTAACACACAGGTCTTATCTTACTGTGTGCGTCCAAGTTCCTGTCTCATTTTTGGAGCCTTTTGGTGACCTGAGGACTCATAAGAGGAAGTAGGACATAGCTTCACAGGACAAAAGAAGGCAAAACTCAAAGTGAGAATCTTCTACAGAAATAATAGATTGTTGACAATCTTGCAAAGTAAGGCAACACTTTCCCTTTCCTCTCTTCATTAAATCTCATTCAGTTTACAGTCAGAAAGGGGAAAGGTTTTCCTGCAGAAGCTGAGCTTCTGTCCACTTTTTAAATAGTCAGAGATTATAATTCTCTAAGTGATCATTTCTGGACTAAAGTAGATGAAATCTCTATTAACACATTTAAAATGTAATTTATAAGCAAAATTAAATAAAGAAGGTGGAGATGTGTCCTTGCAGTTTTCTTCAGGGACTTTGTGTTAGAAATCGTGTTCTTTTCATGCTTAATAAATTCCACAAAAATGACATTAAAGCAGGTGCTTTATAACTAGTATTGATGATCAATGACTAATAACCACACTACACTGTATTTCAAGAAATGCCTAAGTAGTTTTAAACTGCAAACAGGCAATTGCATGTTAGTTGGAATTACTGAGTTCTAGGTAATCTCTTTTTCTGGGTCTACTCTTGGTTCATGATATAAAAATTAAAGTTACATTTTCAGCAACTCAGAGCAGTTGAGATTTTAACTCCAAATTTTCTTGACCTTCTTGCACTGAGATTGCAGAGGACTGGGTGGAAAATTATGCTGGGTGGAAAAAAGGAGAGAAAATCATGCAATCTTATTATGCATCAAACACCAGACTTTTTTTTCATGTTTGATTAACAGTATTCTCTCTCAGTTCTCAAGGGAAAGACTTCCTATACAGAATGGAGCATGATTCTATTTTTATGGAGATCAGTACAAACAGGTACTTACTGCCTTTCTGTATTGTCCTCAAAGTCTTTGAAAATGTGATTTTTGAATGTCAAATATTTTTTGTATCATCAAAAAGTTTCATATGCAACAAAATTCAAAAGAATTATTCATTGTTTAAACTGAAGGTAGTTGAACATGAACATTTTATGAACTATTTTTGCAATCTGGTAACCACATTTTGTAATTTTCTGAAAGAATATGCCTATACTTTCTTTGAACCACTGGGCAGCATCGTGATTTAATCCATATAATTCCAAAGACAGATACAAAAAAATTCAAAATCTGTCTCCCCTAAGATTAATCAATAGGCAATACACAAAGTTAAATCTACCCCCTCCTTTTTTTTCCCCTGACATTTTCAAAAGAATCATGGTTTTCAGGGAACTATCAAAACTGCAACTGCTCCATCACCTCTTATGATGGACAAATTATAATTCTAACTCACAATGATATTTCTAAGTCCACAAAAAAAAAAAAAAGAAATCAAAATACTTCTCCCCCTTAACACAAGTTGTGCTGCAGAGCTGATGGAACCAGGGATTGCTGATGTGTCCATAGCCTCCCCATTATCATTGTCCCACATGTTTCTGGTCATGTGTCACTGAAAAGTTTATGCCCCTTATGTTGCCCCCTCCATCACCATCACAGCATGCAGTTTGTAACACTACTTAATATTGCATGGGCAACAGTTTTAGCTCCCCAGGCAAAAACACCTCAACAACCCAACCCATAACTGAAGTGATTGTGGAAAAGTAAATTGCAAAGGTGGTTCTATTTTTTCCAGTTCTATATGGGACTGGGTAAAGCTCAAAATCCAACTAGCTGAAACAATATTTATAAGCTACATTCAAGTGAAACATTGAGTAAGACTAACCTCATAAACATAGTTGAATTAAAAGGCCAGTTAATGTGTTACTGATATTTTTTTCATGCATAGTATACCACATCTCTCTAAGTTTTTATGCATTTTTCCTGACAGATGAAAAAAATGGTAGCAAAATATTCACTAAAGAGGTATTTTAGTTAATTTAGGATGCTGATGCACTGAGGTTCTTTAACAATTTATTTACTGGCTTGCACATTGTCACCAGTGCTTAATAAACATGATTTCATTGCTGACTTGTGAGACTTATGAGAAATTACCAGTATAAAACGAG
The DNA here is from genome assembly GCA_013398075.1 of Notiomystis cincta. NCBI lineage: Eukaryota > Metazoa > Chordata > Aves > Passeriformes > Notiomystidae > Notiomystis > Notiomystis cincta. The sequence continues at coordinate 196,304 of VZRX01005584.1, read as the reverse complement.
AAGAAAATGGAATTCTTATGACATGATATAATTACTTGCACATATTATGAATGCTACACTTTAGTGAACCGATACATTATAAATTCTTGTATATTAGAAATTATGCACAGAGTATTTCCCATGTATTTCTGGAACTAGATACTAGATTTTTTGTCCTTTCTCATGAATGATTATTATGAAACTTTTAAAAAACTTGCTCAAAAAGCATATTAGTTTTTCCAAGTCCATGGAAATCCTACATTAGAAAGGTCATGGATAATTCTATGGTATTTTTGATAACTTCTCCCTGGCTGGCTTTGCATACCTGAGAGCACAGTAACTGCACAACAAGCTGAAAAGCAACCATTATAGATGCTTCAAAAAACTGATTCTCAGTTTTATTGTCTCTGGGTTTCTATGACACTCAGAAACATCACCAGCACTGAAGTTTTTTCTTAGATTCACAGAGAAAAAAGGGATTTCTAAAGCTATATCACATTTTTACCTGGATAGATTTTATACAAAATGCTGAACTGAGACATTTAACTATGCATTTTGTGATGGCCTGCTTTCTTAAAGTCCTTTGCCTGATACCCAATCAGACATAGACATAATCATAATCAAACACATAAATATCTTTCACAATAAAATTAACCCCTTGTTTCTCTTGACCAAGAGGAAGGAGCATGTTTCAGAGGATGCAAAACCAGATTTTCTGAAAATGAAACCAACAACAATGAGGTGAAGACATTTTTTGTCAGTGAAAACCTTTTTCTCATTTTCTATTGGTTATGTATGCAAATGCTTATACATTTTTGCTACAGGAAAGCAAATCTGTTTACAATTGAATAACAATTGCAAGGCATTGATTTTTTTCTGACATTACTGTTCTGTTATTTCTGAGCAATAAAAATGAATTCAAAGCAAATAAACAAACCACCCCCAGAACATCAAGGCAACATGCCAGTTTCCTCACTGCTTCTGTCCTCTATGGTCAATTACAGCAGTGCTCTTGTTCCTTGTTTATAAAACATCTCTGTACATATTGCAACCTTACTTTCATTTTTCCAAAGCCTTATGGTATTTTCATCACTAGTCAAGCCTCAGGGCATTATCACAAGCTAGAAATGAGGCTGTAAGAACTGTAGTTGTACAAGATAGTACTTCAAGAATGCCCTAAATTGCACTCTTAACTAAGAGCAGCCCAACTTTGCCAGCTGCTGGCTGCAAAACCAGACAACACAATGGAAGGGTCAGGCCACTACAATGAGGAAAACTGTGCTTTTGTCAGGAAAAGCACACAAGCTGTAGAATACAAAAGCATCAGGAATAGACTGGCACCTGTGTTTAAGCAATAGTGTGAAATGCACTTTCAAAAGCATTCCAAAATTTTATGCAGAGAAGTTAGAGTATATAATTGCTACCTGACACTGCTGGGTTTTCTCCTTAGCAATGAGTGGTAGCCACAACATTGGCAGTCTTATTCACCACTTTGGTTAGGATGGAAGGCTCTCTGTCAGCATCTCAAACCTATATTTAAACAAGAGAAATTATGAACACCAAGGTTCTGATGCTTGAATTTATCTTCCCCTGCTGCTGTTTAATCTCTATTTAGTAACCTAGTAATCTTTCTAAAGTCCACAGAGATACAAATTCTTTATCATACTGGATTAAGTCATAATGGAGTATATTCAGAAAAAAAAAAATCCAAGCTGCTGTTTATGCTAATGCCAGCAGCCACATCAATCTGGTAAAGCTATACAGAGCAAAAAGATAGATAATGGAATCTGATTGGGGAGTACATGGGAAGTTCCTTACTGTTTCTATGGACATTGCTAATTTCTTAAATTCTGTAATGGGCTGGATTTTGCATTCATGCAAGGCTATCTCTACATTTTCTCTCTGCACAAGGGAAATAAGGAGCTTAGTAACTCTCAAGTCTATTAATTGCTTATTCTGGACTGCAGATACCATCAGTGCATAGGTGCAGAAACCATTCAAGATTATTCTTTGCCTTTCTGCAATCTATTTTGTCAAAGAATGTCAGGAAAACCAACAGGCTTCATAGCTGAGAGAGGGATTTGGGCACTTGCAAAAAGCTGTGAACGTGTCTGGGGTAGTTCCTTGTCCTTGTGTAGCCAAACAGATTTTTACCACATTTGTTACAACACAGACTTTGAGATTGCCAATATTATCAGTAAAATAAATAAAAAATATTAGACTTCTTTAAAAATTCACTCAGGAAACATGCAAAACAACACAAATGCAGTACAAATATTTGTTATTGCTACTCTGAACTGCTCTATGATCCTAGGGTCAGGAGAAATAGCTTGAAATAATTTATATTAATCACAACAACCAATGTGAGTTCCTACAGATTCTATTTAAAGTTAATACTAACATTACTCTCAGAAATAAAGGCCAAAACATATTACATCAGTTTTTATCCATAATATAATGCCAAGACTTTGACATGGATGCAAAAATTTATGCACCATTATTTAAGCTGCAAATACTATGCTGGTATCATAAATAAATCTCTTCCAGAGTATTCTTAATATATTTTTCCTTGCCTAGAATTGATTACATATTTTCTATCATGATTCAAAATGCTCCACTGGAAATATATTTTGATTGTTTGCCCAGTATCTTCTAAACATACATAAGAATAAGTACAAGTATCCTGACTCAGCATAATCTGGTCCACTCTCTGAGAAAAGATATATTTTATCTATGTATTTCCCTCTCTTTTATGTGGGGAACAATCTAAATTTGCTTTGTATACCCCTCTGAGATGACCACCAGTGGTACTGTACAGAAGGCAAAACCAGACTTAGAAAACCTTTTGCTCCTTAATGTTCTCTTGTCATTAATTGCATTTGCAATCTATGTTTCATTTCTTATCAGCAGCAAGTCCCTTCCTAGCAAAAACTTCTGAATATGTGTTAATCTGGGATGTGATAACACAAATGGAATGTCAACCGGAGCAAACCCAAATATTACAATTTATTTCAAAGACCAAAGTTGTCAGGGAAGGAGGAGGCACTTTAATCTGTGAAGTCACCTCAGCAGTAGTACCTAATCCTCAAAAGAAATGTATTCAATATTGCAGCTGCAAATTTAAGCATGGCCAGAAGGCCAAAAAGAAGAAAAGAAGTATATTTCTGCAGCTTTTTCGAAAAAAAGTAATTAAAAGAGTGCCTTCTCTTCTTCTCATTGCTCTTAGAGAGTACAAGGAAAATCAAAGTGTAAAAGCTTGCTGCAGAGAGTGCAGAAGCAGATGTAAATTTGAAGGCAGTTTTGAAAAACAGAGACAGAAAGTAGAAAGCTGAGAATTAAGATTCTCTTATTACTACATTAGGATATGCCCAAAATATATTATGCATGTTGCCTTATTGTTTTTTGCTTGTGTTCAGGTACAGAATCAGAGTAATATCTGATATACTCTCTCCTGAGACCACTTCCCCACTTGAGATCTTGAGCCTGTTTTTCAGGTTGTTGTCTACAATTTCTTTTCTTTCTCTATTTCCATCCTGCAGCAGCAGTATTGCATTTTGCTTTTACCAAAGTTATAAAGAGAAAACTAGAAGGAAGTTATGAAAGATAACATATGTATGGACTTGCTCTTGTTACACACTGGAAGGCAGTTCTGAAAATCACATTGTGTGTACCATTTTCATTTATAATTGTTTCTTTGAATTTATCTTTTAGTTAAAAAAAATAAGAATGTGTGAAATTTGTATGTGTGTGTATGTGTATATAAATGGTATATGAGATCTTCCTAATGAGAAAGAAGAGAAAAAAACATAGACATACAACAGTAGTGGAATTTAGTTAAGGCAGTTTCTTTCTATAATCACCTTTTTTTTTCCCAAAGAATTTAGGAGTTGGACAAACACTTATCAGCAAACTATCAGGTCTTTGTGTTGTTACAGTGAGTAGAAAATTGCTACTCTCATATGGCCTGTAGCAAATGATGAAATGTTCATGTGGTGTAACTGACACCTTTTTGGAATAGTAGAACATAACTGCTATCCTTTTGGGGTTTGTTTTGATTTTGTGTGGTTGGGGTTTTTGTAGCAGACTGGCTTCAAATACATCAAAATACTGAAATAAAATTTCATCTCCCACACATTGAGTATGTGAGCATAAATGGACAATTCTTTGATACTATTTTCAAATGGAGTTTAGATGCAAAATATTATTAGTCATTTGTAGTGTGTACTTTAGGATCTGATTTGGAACAGTTGTACGCCCACATGAGCATTTGTCACTATTTTTGTTAGCTTATTGCATTAAATAATATTTTCATGGCAGAGAATGAATTTCAGTCTATATTGTACATAGTCCCATGAAAAGAACAATTAAATGGCAATGGGATAAATGATTTTCCATGGCCTCAAAATACTGCACAAATACCTGGAGGAAACAGAAAATTGGGGTTTCCAAAGCAGTGACTTATAAACACTGTTGTTGCTGTTTCTAGATGTGGGGAAGAAGGAGTCTGCATTTTAGACTGAGACCAAGAGTCGAAAGAGGGATTCTTAGGATCAAATCACCTGTTAAATGCAAATAGATTTCAGTGGTCTTTTGCTTCCCAAAACTGCTCTCTCACCTAAAAAGTGTCAAGATCATGGTGTCAAGAAAAGGATTTTACAGAGAATCAGAATTTGATTTGACAACTAAAATCAGAAGTTAGCAGAATTCCAACTGGAAAAATCATAACATATTTAGTAGTGAGACAGTGAGGGTGAATATCATGGAACATGATGAATTCTTTATCACCTTCAGTTAGGATTGATGTCCTTCTAAAAGATTCAATCAAATGAGGATTTTACAAGTCAGATGCAGCCATGATTTTCAGCAATTCAATATTAATATTATCTAAGAGGTCAAATAGACATTTAAATATTTCTCTGACTTTGAATTCTATGAATATTATTAATATATATAGCAGAAAAATCTAGTATATCTAACAGGATATTTATGAATGAGTAAAGGATGAAATCAACTTTTGCTCTAAAGAAACTGATTTTCTCCTTTATACTTGCCCCTAAAAAGAAAACAAAATAAATTGGATAATTATATTGGATAATTGTAATTAATTGAAAAATAGGTATATGATAAAACTCTCTATAAAAATAATTGCAGTAAACATGGTTTAGTGGTTATAACAGAAAGTGTTTGTTAAGCTTGTTGAATCACTTATTTTAGAATATAAATAGAGAACAGCAGAGGTTATTGGAAATTAATTTATCAAATGTCTTTAAGCTGTCTTCTCACTTGGAAATCCTGAGGTAGAGGTGAACTGTTCTGATGATGCAAGGCAAAAAGGCCACCTGCTGAGGCATAAGGACCCTTAAAATACTTTGGATCAAGCTTCAGGAAAAGGCAGCATATATATTATATTCTCCATCTGGAGCATGTGATCAAAATGGGTCTATCAAAAAAAAAAAAAAATCTTCAACCTCTAAGTGCTTTCACTGTGGTCACAGCTGGAAGCTGGGCTGTGGTTTTGTAGGCCAAGCTTTTACACTTTCTGCTGATAACTATTAGAAGTATGTGGAGAGCTGACAGATTCTTTTCAGGCACTGACCTAGATTTAGCCTGATTCAGTTCAAAGGCCTTTTCCTAGGGAGGAAACCCTGTCCTTCCTTATATTCTGTCTAATTTATGCAACTCTTTAGTCCAGAAGACTCTACAGCCTGTAGTACACAAAGACAATTCAAAGCATCAAGGGAATTCACTAAATATGAGCATACCCCTGTTTTATCCTCTCTGTGTCTAACAGGAACAAAGATTATTCTATAGCATTATAAAGTCATGATTCCCATGAGCTGTTCCCAAAGGACAGGCATCAATCAATCAAGGACAGTTTCAATCTCATTATGGTTTGGAGAGCTTTTATCTCCTTTGACAAGTTCAAGTTCAGGAGGATGACTTTGACCTTCTCAGAGCACCTCTAAATTCACAGAAATTGGTGTCTTTGCTGTGGGCACCTATTCATGTATATAAGCAGAGAAGCTACAAAAATTTTCTACTGCGTTCACCATAGGCTTGGATTTCACTTTTCCACTCCATATAAAATTCTTTCTCACAAGAAAAGAAGCTGGGCATTTACTACTTTTCTCATCTTAACAACTTTCTTTTAAAAGTTTACCTCTCCTTTAAATACCAAGATTACATTTCAATGAGTATCTCTCTACCTAAATCCTTGCATCCTTGCAAAAACCCCAAACCTGTGTTTTTCTGACTAAAACAGCTGTGCTGAATCTCAGCTGACCTCAAAGATATGAAGATGGCACTGGTTACACAGGGAGTTTGTGCCATTCTGTATGTTCTGCACTTTTCAAAGTTATTAATACCTGTAATAAAATCTATATTTTATTATGTTAATATTTAAACTCTCCAGAGTTCCTGTTTCTTGAATTCTGCTTGTCACACTGCCCATTTGTATAGTTTCTTTAAATCATTCTGAATCCTGTCCTTTCTATCTATAAGTGATGTAAACAGCATCTACATCTTCAACCAACATAATTAATATGCAATATAGTCTGACTTCTCAGATTGTCACCAACGGCAGAAATAAACAGTGAAAATGAGGAATTATTGATGTGCAATTTGTAAATATGTAACTGAAATGCTAAATCTAGTTTTCTTTGGTTTTCTTTTGTGGACAGTAGTGAGTAAGGAGACAGTTCAAAGTGCCTAAAGGTGGCTTCTCCTTTGATTTGCTTACTGAAGGTTGACTATGTAGGGAGCCTAAAAATGAGATTTGTCTGACCAAATGCAGATATGAAGAGCTGTGCTGGTCACTTGAGGCTTCTTTTCAAGGTCAGTGGGAAAAATAGAGGGTAAATCTTCTTTAAACTGCGTGTCTGTAATAGGTCTAATGAATCACTTTCTGCTTCTCTCGTTGACCTTAAAAAGAAGCCTCAAATTACTTTCCTAAGTGCATATGCCTTCAGCTTTTGCTGTAAATGCCAGAAGTTGGTGAGATGAATTCCACACTAACCTCCTAATTTAGATTATTAAATTTAGGTAGCAACTTCATGCATAGCTCCAGGCTATCCAGTAATGAAACTTCTTTTTCAAGTATTGAAAAGTGTATTATTTTGTTACCTCTCAGTTCATGTTTAGTTTTAAGGCAGCAAAAGGAATTTAGCAGATACATTTGACCCCCAAACTCTCCCCACCTTCTCCTTCCAGGCCTATAGCTCCCACTCCATATCCACTTCAGACAGACATCCAGATTCATGTCTTTAACTTGCAATGTCATATGGGCAGAGCCACCTCCTCTTGTGAGGCCCTTATGATCCCAGCCCTCTGCAGGTCCATTAGTTCCTTCTGAACAGTTGGCTCTGGGATACTGGACAAATTTTTGGATGCAACAGGAAAATTCTAGTTCATAAAAGCTGTGTAGCTATTAGAATTATATATTACTTTGCCTGGAAACACGGGAGATCCTTGGAGACATTTGGCTGAGATGGCTGCCAGAAAGTTGTTCACAGTAATTTATGAAATTGGATGATCACCCAGACACTGGTGGTGGTGAACAAAATAGGAACAGAAGCAGAGAAGTGTCTGACCTGGACATTAGGAGAGAATGTGTCATCCTCTTCTTGTAGAGTCCTGTCTCAGCTCAGAATCTCTAAATTTTGGCTTAAATCTCCTTCCAGAGCATAGCTGGGATAGCAGCAAACTGAACAAAATTAAATCAAAGTTTGAATAAATGCAAACTATATATTTTTCTTATATACTTGTAAGAATATATTTCTAATATTTTCAAAGAAGTTTTACAAATAAGAGGTTGCTGTTTATCAATACAACTTATGGTGGCTCCTGTTTGGCAATAATTATCAACAAACTCTTCACTAGATTTTTTTTTTTTTTTTTTCATTTTTTAGCTATTCATAATGCTCTACAAATCATGAGAATATTTTCTTGTTAATAGAACTGCCTCTTAAAAAACAAGACTGTACTCAAAATATCTAGATATGACTTAAATTGTCAGTGCTTCTAAAAGAATGTGAGCTTTTGCCTGATTAGGATTTTACATAAGCAAATGGCATGCAATTAAGATAATGGCAGTTACAAACCATCCTAGATTTTTTCTGAAGGAAACCTGTTTCCTGCAGCAGCTGGCAGCACACTTAGAAGCAAGACACACTCTCTGTGTCTCTGAAAGGGGGAAATGAAAGTGTGACTTGTACCAGTGCTGCTCCACTGCCATCGTGCCAGAGCCCCCCAAGCAGGGGGAGCACAGCCCACGTGTGCATCATGGTACATTTTGGGGTTGTATCTTCTGGTTGTGCTGCCAGTGACTCTCCATGGAGCACTGGCAGCAAAGCACTTCCAGAGAGGAGCAGGAAGGGTTGCAAAACTGAAGCTGCTCTGCATACTGAGCTCCCACCCAATAATAATCCACATCTCATTGGTGTAGGGAAGCCAAACTGCTTCTTTTGCTGAATAAGAAATATTCTGCCAGGATGGTGTGAGAACTGGAGCCATTGTAAGTTTTAAGGCTGTTTGTGAATGTAGTGATAAATTGCAGCTGTTGCTTTGGACCACATCTTTTAAAGAGCTTGTAGGGTTGCTTCTGCAGGAATATAAGCAGCTCAGAAAATACCTTACTTTGAGGCACAGAAAGAGGGTAAGGGTGATGTACACACCACAGGGCTCTAGAGATACCATGTGCCTTAAGTAGCTGAAGGACTTGAGGTGCAGGTCTTAATTTGGGGAAGGAGGGCAGACATGTACAATAGAAATACAGGGAATTATCAATGACTGTGGTCTGTGGAGTGGAAACACTGAAGGAACACTTGGAGGAAAATGGCTAAAGAGATAGAAGATAATATACTGGGATGGTGCATCAACAGGCAGAGTCTGCACTGGGGCTGGATGATATGTATATATATATATATATATATGTGTATATTTTTTTTTCTTAAGTTTTCTATAGATTATAATTTTCTTTTACTAGATTTGTCAACAGTTGTTAGAGCCATTCAACAACATGAATATACCATACTTACATTCAGGCTCATTTATCACACAAGTTAAACATCATGTCACCAGTCTCCTTTTTAATTACTACCCCTACTGAAAGATGCTGGCCTGATTTACAGAGCAGTACAGCAAATGTAAGATTACACAGACTTGATAATGAGCTGTAAGCACCTATGAAAATGAGGCCAACTTTATACTTGGGTATTGCACAACCCAGAGCTAATGAGGCAGCCACACTGCTGAACAGTTCCTGTATAAAACATTCATAATGAAAAGTACATACTGCAGTGTGGAGGCTGGTACTTTGAGTTTGTTGGTTTTTTTAGTCACCTACTTTTCCTTGAGCTTTGCGATATCAATTAGCACAGAGAGATGGAGAAAGACAATGACTTTGATTTTTGCTGACTGTAAGCACAAAACTGTTTTATTTTATACAGTCTTTAGTCTATCAATGTATTTGAATACCAAAATATTGGCACAATTTGCTAAAACATCATGAAGATAGGAAATGTTCTAAATACAGACAAAATAAACCTAAATATAAAATATAAAATATATATAAATATATAAAATGAAATATGTCTGACAAGAAAGCTATGTTCTTTCTAAGTTTTAAAGTTTTTATTTTGATTTTCAATGCTGAAAAAAGTTTCATGTACATTTTACAAATTTCATGACTTCAGGTGTCATAATGAAGTCTACTCTGCTTCCTTCTGAAGTCAGGATGTGGCTTATATTGTGAACTTTGCTAACCTGCCATTTCATCCTGCTTAACTTCCTGTAGGGCTTGCACAGCTTCAGCACAACTTTCTCTTTGCATGCATTTTTTAAAACTAACATCTTAGAAGAGGTACTGAAAATACATTCACTTTGACCAACATTCAGCCCTACTGTAAAATGTCTGAATTCTGTAGTTTGTGACATTTACACAATATTGTGGATAAATTTGTCTCATTGTTCCTGTAGAAATAAAGGTGGTTTTGGTAGCAAAACTGTTAGAAGCTATTCAGAGCTTATAGTTCTGGTTTAGTGTTTGAAAGTATTATTCTTCATTAAATGCTTGTTGATCTATATTGAAGAACTACTGTTTTAGAATAAAAATTCCCAAATATCCTGTAATTATATTATTTGAGGGTCAAGGATATTTTTTCAAAATCTAGTGCAATGCTGCTTGCAAGTTCCTTGAGAAGTGTAGCAAGGGATTTAAAAATGCAGTTGCAGTCCATACATGCCCAGGAGAACTTAGTGCTGAGAAATGATTAGAGACTGTTCCTGGGATGTAATGACCTCCCTGAAACTGGCCAAGAATGTATTAACAGCTGTACTTCCTCTTCACTAAATTCAAACTGTTACAAAGCACTGATAGATTAAAGTGTTAGAAAGTAATTAAACCATAATTGCACAATGAAAAATAACTATTAGAATGGTGAAGAAAAGAATAAACTTACCAGAATATTAATGTTTTGTTTTTTAAATACAACATAGCAATGCGATCCACTGGACTACAGAATCTTTTCTGGCACCAATGGGAATTCACAGAAGATTTCAATTAACAATTTTCTTGTTCAAGACTGTAAATTAAAACATGAGATGTCTAAAACCGTAGAGCCTCAGAGTTTAGATAAAACTAATTTCTATCATTCATATCAACATCTTTACATGTTGTAGTATTTTATGTAAACCAGGCTGTATTTACATCCTCAAAAAAGAAAAAAATAGTTAGGACTTCAAGCCTAATAAATTGCAACAAAGAACCTGATAATGTAAAGAGCTGAGCATAATTCACAGGAGCCTGAGAAGAGGCATTTTATCTGCACCCAGCTTCCAAAACACAGAAACAGGGTGTAATCTAAATTGTGAATCCTTTGCAGCATCTCAGCAGCTTGCATTAATGGAAGGTGTCCCTGCCCATGGCAGGGGGTTTGGATTTAGATGATCTTTATGGTCCCTTCCAAACCAAGCCATTCTGTGATTTGATGATTCTATGATCTGTAGAAAAATATACCTAAAATCTTTCTGTTTTAAAAAACTGTCAAGACTTGTGTTTCTCTTTTGAAGAAATCTTGGTCTTCTGATTAACCTCAAAGTGCTGGCAGAGTCCAACACTTGCCCTTCAGCAAAAATGACCCAATTGCAATAGGTATTTTTAAACTCCAGATTACCTGTACAGAAAAGATCAGGTTGAAATGTTTTAATTGCATGAACTATCTCAAGTAATTCATTAAAATGTCCCACACTGAGTAATGATGCTCTCCAGAGTTCATGTATATATTATCTTGGTTGCTTTAATGTTTATTTTGTAATACCCATAATCAATTTACTCAGAGAAGATGCTTCTCTGTGTATGCAAGGAGAACAATGAAAAATATGTTCTTTCAGGCCATGTAAAATGTGAAAAACTTGTGCACAGATGTAAAAGCGTATTTTTTTTCTCTTTTGTTTTCATTATTTTGGAGATAAAAGTCTCCTAAATAAATCATGGAGAACTCATGGACTATGTCATACTGTAATCTCTCACTCTGCTTTATATTTACCAATATTCATAGAGGATGTGTTTTAATTGGTTATTCAGTGCTCCAATAATTACCTCAGACAGAACTATAGGTTTTTGTGTTTTAGTTTAAGATTTAGGGACAAAAGGAAAAAAACCAAAAGTGATGTCTTGATTTCCTGGTCTCACCAAAAAAGTAAGATATAAACTATATAAAGTAAGACATAAAGATATGTTAAATAAATTGAAACCCAGTAGTAGGTTTTGAAGTACAGTGCTAACTTAGATACAAAGGTCAGCAGGCACCAGAGACACTGAGGGATTGTGAGGATTTGATATTTTCAATCAAAATATGACATGATTATACAATGCATAACTATTTTTCTGAGAAATATTTTTGAAAACAACATCATTAGCCCAGTAGATGAAAGCATAAGAATATTCCAAGACTGGAAGGTAAAGCTAGATAACATTAAGCCCAAAATTACTTGTTTTCAATAGTTAAAATAAGTAATGATTGGAGCTCCTTCAGAATTAATGGTTTGGAGTTCACATTCAAGACATGTGATGTAGAAATTGATATGTATTATGTAGAAATTAATATGTTGAATGTGGAGCCATTGAAACACAGAAGAGAGAGGAGAAACAATTGTGAAGGCAAGCAAAGGCTCTGATGCTAAATGAGAAGGCTGAGAGAGAGTTCAGAATATTTACCCTGTGAGTTTTCCACTGAACTTAGAAGATAAGGGTAAGAAAAAAAAACACATAAGTAATTTCTTCACTATCTTCAGAGCAGAGTAGAATATAATTCTGTGTATGTGAGATAAAGGGAGGGACCAAGAAAAAGCTAAGGAAGGAAGTGGAAAAATGCCAAGCTCAGAGCTGTGGTATTTCATTGCAAATTGATGATTGATTCCTAATAATACAACTTGGATATACAAAAATGTGATTGAGACTTTCAGTTTCCTAGACTTGCACTCTGCACTCAGGAAAAATAAAAAATAATTATTTCAGTGGGCATATTTTTAGAAAAACCAACATCAATTTTTTGGTTAGATACTTTGCACCAAGTATTTAACTTGTGCTGGCCAGTCTTTAAAGATGCCTGTCAAAGCATAATATCACTGTCCAGAAACAAGCACACAGCTGACCAAAACCATATCTGCATGATTCAAACTCTACTAGGTAGAAAAATTAATCTGAGCAGTCTTTGATTTCCCCTTGCTTCACAAGCTCTAGTACAACAATTTTGCTTTTAAGAAATTAGGACTTTATTCTATCCTTTCTATAGTTACGAAGCCATATTTCCACAGTTATGCATATAAACACATAAACAGTTATGTGTTTATGTATATAAACACATAAACACATAAATATGTGCTCACAGATATGTGAGCACATATGAACCAATCATATTTAATGAATTATAAGACTGAGTACATTATTTTTGTGTTTCAAGGTTTTTGCTTTTATTTTTACTATAAATGTAAATCCCAAAAATATTTTAATTTGAAAATTCTTGGCATAACTTGAAACAGTGATAGTCTGTTTCACAACAGCATTTCTTATTTTTTAAAAGCAGAAGTCTGCAAATGAATGTAAGTGAAATTCCCACTTCTTTCACTTTTCTAATTCTCCTTCAAGTCAGACCAGACTGACCCATCTTTATGTGTGAGTCATACTTTAAGCCATTCTCTGACTCCCCAGTCAATATTTCCATACTTTTAGAGAAGATGGGCAATGAAGAGAGGGATTTATTTCACCACAGAATGATGAGGAACACAATGACTGCACAAATTTATGATCTTCTATGAAGAGAGATAGCACTGTTGGGAACAGTGGCACCAGATATGTGATAAAATACGTAGCCTGGCTAGGTTTGGGTTTTTTAAACTTAAATCCTGCACAAACATGAACATATATAAGGTAGATCTCTGTATTTGTAATATCTGGTTATAAATACATGTGAAATAAGTAAAAAGCTCAGCACACCTAAATTTAATTCATCCACATTAATGAAATCCTAGAAATTTTGCACCATCAGTGAACTACAAAAAGAGCAGAATTTTTATCTTGGTGCAAAAAAAACCATAACTGATGAAAAAATTTCTAGCAGAACTAAAGAGAGTGTCAGATGACAGTGTGCATGCAACTTTTATCTCTAAAAGCAGATGCTTTGCAATAACAGAAGGATGGAAACCAGAAGCATCCAGAAGAAACCAGAGCATCTAGTCAAAAATAGGTGAATTTTTGCTCTATGTGATCTTTAATTCATGTAGGTGGTACATATTTGATGATTAAAAAACATAGTAACTAGTGTGAATAATGTTAGAATAAACTTTCATTCAATTTCATAGATAGGTCAATACATCAATATTAGTATATGTTTCTAGGCAATTATAAGTAAGTCTAAGCCTCTCAGAAAACATGGATCTATGTTATCTGTTGAAAGTGATATTTTTATTATGCTGGAAAAGATTTGGAAAGTTGTTTTATTTAAGAACAAAAGTGGAATGCCAGGTTTAAGAAAATAAGCACTGGTTTATTGCCATCTTGAGTCATCCTAACCTGTCAAACATAGAGAACAAAACAAATCACTGAGCATTTGAGATTTTTATCATTCAAACATGCACTTGTTATAGTTGGGGTGAACTGTTTTTGGTTTTATTACATTTTTGTCTCTACAGCTACAGAGCACCCTCAGCCTCATCATGCTCCAGTACAAACCACACACTCAGTCAGTACCATGTGGCCACTGCACTTAACTCACCTGGTGGATTTTGAGTGCACTAATTATGCTTTGCTTTATAAAGCAAAATGCTATTTTGGTTGGATTCAAAACTGTCTGAAGGCTACTGCCAGGGGATCTGGAGTACTGGATTACATGGATGTGAGAAAGGAAAGAAGAAAAGTAAGATTTCCAACTTAACTACAAGGAATTTACCACCTATGAATGGAGAATGTCTAATAAGACTTTAATTCTCAGAGCTGAGTATGAAGGGAGATAAAGGGAAATAAATGAACTAACAGTTCAAAAGCCAACACCAACAAAATTCTAAGTTTTAACTTGGAGTTAATCAGGTTACCTTAAACATGTGGAAGATTCATTGATCTTATCAGTTCATTTTTCTGCTGTCTCTAATATGTGGAAAAAGTACTTTGATTAAGATGATTTTTACCTCTGTGAGAATTGTCTTGGGTATTAAATAAGTATCCATTCAATAGTACTGTTACCAGTACCCTGAATGTACTCATAACAATCAGCAGTTCAGAGCTTAGAGAAGACAATCTGAGCATTGCAAATGACAGCATTGCAGTTTTGCTCAGAAGAAAAGGCTGAGTAGAGCTTGCAAAAGGATCAGTGACCTCCAACAAATATTAGCTAACTTTTCAGTTCATTCATCTAGAATGGGACTTTTGATATTAGGAAGCTTTTAGAAGATAATGAAGATTAATAAAACTTACAGCCCTCTGTTACAGTTTCCTGCCAATTCAAAGCAGTCCTGTCAGAATTCTTCTGGTATAATATTTATCTCATACAAAGACTTTTTGACCTGCCAAAACAAGCCAGAAAAAAAAAAACTTTTTCAGAAGAAATCTGAAAATCCCCAGTGTTATTGAAATGACATGTCATGTATTATAAAAAATTGATATATCAATAAAATTGAATTTAATTTTATTTTACCAATATTTACATTAGTTACTGTGGGGTTTTGTTATCAAAAAGCAACCAATATATTTGGTAAAAACTCTGACTTCAGATTAACGAAGATGAGAAACAAGAATGACCAAATAAAATATGTACTCAGAAAGAACAGTTTTTCCTCTCCTATGTGCTATTTTACATAAAAGCAGGCTTTGAAGATTTCAGGTGGAATAGTCACATAGATACTTACTCCTCAAAGCAAAAATAAATTAAAATTGTAAAATTATATTACAGTTACATAAAAGAGGTTTCACGACAGCTCTGGAAAGTTGTCTCTTAATGTTCCCACTAGGTATTACTCAGCAGCTCACAAAACTATGCTTTGGTATTTAAAAAGGCAATGATTAAATAATATCCTTTGTATTAAATAGCTTACCAAAAGGTAGTGGTGCGACTGTTTCTTCTGATAATAAAAACAGGGCAACTGTATCTTCTGGCCATAAAATTTGTAGAGAAGTCCACATATTTTCACAATAATTGGGGTTCCCTCTGTATGTAATGTAAATAAAGAAGAAAGCTTATAATCTCAGGGAATATAACAAAAAAAATTTAGAATTTAGCTGGTATTGTCATCTATATGTAGAATTCTAAGTATTCAGTATTTTTACACATGCAAAATGAAAGGGTGTTAAATAAATTCTTAAGCAATTGAAAAGTTAAATAAAACCATGAATTATTCTGATTTCAATCATAAATTTGTAAATAATATTTTAGCTAACTTCCAATAATTACTTCTGGCCTATATGGCACCTTCTTTCATGAGTTGTATTCTCAGTTTCTAAATATGTGGAAGAATTTATTTGTGCGCTGTCTGTGCATTATTAAATCTGGAAATTTAATTTTAAAAGCCAGAAAAACATTCAAATGATTTTAAAAATTAAAGTTAACTTCCATGCAGTATTTGCTTATACCACAAACAGAATAAAATGTTGCTTTAGAATGTCTTGTAACTAAAAAAAAACAGATGGAAGGTAGAAATTGATTTTGTTGACATTAACATGAAAACACTTTTGGATATTGTGTCTCATAAAACAATGAAAGCCAAGAGAAACTCCATCAGGGCCAAGGGATTCACAGCTGTGCAAAGGTGATTTGAAAAGAGAATATAGACCATTACCTCTTTGGCATCTTACCAGATACAATTTTATCCCAGCCCTGCGTGGATTATTTTATTCTAGGCAGTGGTTCAATGTATGTTACAGATTAAGAGATCCTCCTCTGTGCTTACAATATATAGTCACAAGATGCAGAAGAAAAAATACAACAGCAGTGTAAGCACAGGAATAACTGTTGCCATTGGCAAAGTTTTCTGTCATGTATGAGACAGCTGCTCTTTAAGAGCTTTTGTGCTTCCTTGTCTCAATTACAACTGCTTGCTCTCTTCTTCCTGTCTCCAGTTGCCTGTATCCCATTTTCACATTTGTTCTTGTGTCCTGTAAATTCACTGGCATTGGGAAGTCATTCAGCATACATGGGGCCTGTTTACATTCATGTTTCAGCTTGGCTTTGGAAGTGAATCCCCTCTTCATGCTCTGTATATCATGTGTTGGTTCACACCACAGGGCAGCTGTATCATGTACAAGAGACTTCCTGTATGAAACTGAAGTGAAAATCCCTCCAAGGATGCACCCCCAGTGCTGGGCACTGCATTCTCTGCACCAACTGCTTCTCCCTACATACCTGCTCCTGTTGGATTGCACTGCTTGCTAATACCTGCAGCTGTATGCAACCAGCAGCAAGCCAAATGTTATCTCTTGCTTGCCAGAATAATCCCTTTCCTCCAGTTCTGATGTGTCTTTGGACACATAGGTGAATTCTTTTTGTAATAAAAGGATGTGTTGAAGAATGCAGCCTCTTGACACAGGATTTGGAGAACAGGCTGTTTGGGAGTATATTGTGAGATAGCAACAGATCTGTCATCCAATTTAGAGTGACAAATGCATATGAAGAGCAAAATGTGCAACATGTGCATTGTATCAGTGATGCAGGTGAATCCTGGGAATACTTCCATATGTCTGTCCTCTCCCTATACGTAGCTTAGTTCACCTTCTTTTCACATTTTTAATAACAGTCCTCAAAATAGAGGACTCAAAAAGTAGTAATAGAATTGGGGTGGTGATCTCCTATATGAACAAAAAAAGCACAGTCTCTCTGCTTATTCCCAATACTAATTTTGAAGGAGGGTGGAAGATGGGGATCCTTCCCAATTGTGATTGACATGTTGAAATAAAGAGAATGAAGTAACCATATGTTTTGTGATTCTGACTGAAGAGATTGTCATCAAGTCATACATCTGTCTAGCCAGTTAATGACTAATCCAAGCCTCTTCTGTTATACTGTTAATTTCCTGTGCTGAACAGGGTTTCTCTAAGATTACAATGAGCTTGGGATTTCAGCATTATTTCCGAGAATGCTGTGTTTACACTGAGTCACCTATCCACCCTCATGCCCTCACCTTTCTTGAAAGTTCTTTTTATTAGAAGTTTTGTTTTCTTTTCATTTGCTTGAAGAGTCAGATGAGGATTTGGACTAGTTTCAAGGATGTCAGCAAGTGCTGCAGGGTCAACTGGAGTGATTAGAGGCTGGTTCCAGGGAGCAGCAGAGCTACCCAAGTGACGGAGATCTCCAGGTTGAATCAGAGAACTCCGGCTTGAGCTCATCTGCAATTTAAAAGTTTGATGCTTAAAGACTGATGCCTACCCTTGCTCTTTCAGTGGCCTCAGCTCAGGTTTCAGGCACTCCCTGAAGAGAGATCATACTGGGAGTAGGCCCTTGCACTGGGATACCATCAGCACCAACGTGCAGGTCATACCTCACCTATAGCTTGAATTCCATAGACAAAGTAAAACTCCTAAGAGAGGAAGAAAGCCATCAGAGTATGTATCAGGTACATCTGCTTAGTACTGAGACCAAATGAGGCCAAAAGCTACTTAGAGCTAACTACCAACACTTTCACTTAGCCCTCTTCAAGCCCAAGATATCTTTTTAAGTTATCATTAAAAAAACGACACCAGAGCTACCTCTACTTACTGCTCCTAAACATGCTGCCTTCCCTCTATCCCAGTTCTCCTGTGGGCTAAATTCTCATCTTCCTGCAACTGTCTGCAACTCTGCAGACAGCAGAGCTTGCAGATTGACTCACCTGCCTCCTTTAAAACCTGATTCAATCCCATGAGCACACCTTGCTGTGACCTTTTACAGCTAGCTTCCACTTTGCTCCCAGCTTGATTAATTTTGCCTGGTTTTCCTCCTTCTGTGCTCTTATTTGCACATCTCTCTTATACAACCTTGTCCTCTCTTTACCTTTGTCTCTCTCTTCAGCTCTCTTCCTACTGCCTTCTATTTACACTTTTTCAGAAGGAATAGGGCTCTCCTTCCTGTGCTCCAAATATTCTTCTTTTTTCCTTCTAACACAGTCCTTTTCCTGTCCTCTTTTCCAAAGCCTTACTATAATAGATTTCTCTCACAGTGACCTTTTGTTTTCTAAAGTGTTAGTCTGCAAAATTGCTTAGCAGTGAAACTTCAAGGATGTGTGCAATGGTAAAATGAAAAGAATCAAACCTGAGTGCTTGACCCCTGGCTGCATGTAATGTTCAGTTGGTCCTTCTCCCCCAGGCTTTGCATAGGTGTTTCTGACCAGTTTTATCCAAAGCACCCTCACTTCATCTGGGGATGATTCACATCAGGGATCACACTGAAAATGAGGGAATATCAGGCTGCAACATTGTCAGCTCTCTCCACCCTGTAGAATTCTTCACCACCCCATCCTCAATAACCAGAGAACCTCAGGGCCTGTCATAAACAACGTCAGTGCCAGGTGATAAAAAGATTTTGGTGGAATGTAGAACATTCCTCACATTATTTCAAGCACTTTGAACTTAAAAGTAATTGTTTTTTAGGGCTACAGGAATACCATGTAAGCCATGTGTGTAAATAGCTCCCCTGCTGTAGAAGGAACCAGCCAGAAGCAATGTAGGCATAGGCACATGCACAGTAATTTGCTTTAGGGACAAGGATATTTTTCTGAATTTTTTGGATTTCACTGTATAGATATTTTTTATTATTTTTTTTATTATTTGTTCCCCTGTGGAATGAGCTCGGCTCATATAACTCACAGTGCTTTACAGACCTAATCTGATCCACCACAATGATACCTTCTCCATTTTCACACTTGTGGCTCCTCAGAGCTACAACTGATCTCAAGACAGACATTTCATTCTTTCCTTCAACACTTTTTCTGTCATGCTACTTTCATACTCAAACATAAATGTATATATGGGTGAAAGAACTGCTGGATTTTCCAGGAGCCCAGTTTCCATTTAGGCTTTCTTCTGCAACTGAAAACAGTAATGACTGCTTCATACCTGTGCCCACAATATACCTCTCTCCTGGTTTTTTAGGTCGTGGTCTTGTTCTAAGATCCACAGAGTATTGTAGGACCACCCAGTTTACTACAAACTGTATGCCAGGTTGTATTCTGATAGTTTAGTCACTGACCAGATGGCAAATAAATATTTAGAGGTTATGTCAAGTATTAATGGAAAAAGACAGACTAGATGGAATTATGTTGCTGGCCTCCTGTTGAACAATCCTGGTTTATATGGTCATGACTACATGAGGGCAAAAAACATCATCGGATTTTTACCAAAAGCATTGAAAGTCTCTCCATTGGCAAAGAACATGTGATCATAGATTGAAGGGAAAAGTGGTTTTTTTACACATGGAAAAAATAGGTAAGCATTTTTGCACAGACTTTTTTGCATAAGGAAACAGAAACAGAAACAAAGTACTTCAAATAGCTTATGAAAATTGGTCTTAGTTTAGTTATATTCATCAGTCTGAAAAAAAAAAAGGTAGGAGTTTGTAGTTGTAAGATAGGGAGATATGTTAGCAAAGGGAGGAGAAGAGAACTTCAGTAGCTCCTATGAGAATACAGAAAAAGAGGTAATTATCTCCAATGGAGCAATGAGGGAGGAGTGATGTTTGGCACAAGGGAAATTCTAAAGTCTTGATCTCATTATAGGATTTTTTTGTGGGTTAAAGTTTCGAGCTTCAGTTCTTAGGCTTGTCTTTCAATGGCACTTTGAAAGTTTTCCTTGAAGTCCAAGATGTAATGGTTGTCTTGTGAATGTTCTGCTAATGGTAACATAGCTCTTCCAGCAGCTGTATTTACATGGCTTGCTTGAAGATTCCTGTTATGTGGAAGTTACACATCTAAGATGTATGTGTGTTGAATATCCAGCTGGATAAGTGATAAAGTTTATTGCACATTCAAAGGGTGATAAATAAGATGTGAAGAAATAAATGTGAAGAAAGGTGAAGAAAGAGGAGAGCCTGCTCCTAGAGAAGAGTGGCAAAAGGAAGGAAACCTTAGCTCCTGCTCTCTGTCTTCACAGAAGGGGAAAAAAATGAAAAGGAAGTTAGAAGGGAAAAGATGAGATAGCCAAACTCTGGCTGTATAAATGAATCTTCACTAATATTAAAGATGCTCTAATGGTAAGTCTGGGACTTTGAAAAGTGAAGAGCTACATTTAAGGAAAGAAATTCTCCCAGGCACTCATTAATTACTTCCTTCTAACAAGAAGCAGAGGAATGTGAAGGAGCATATGACTTGGAAAATGCACCTCATTGTTACATGAGGCAATGAAAAGAAAAAAAAGGGGCAAATTAATAAATTTATTGAGACTGGAAGCTTTGTCAAAGTTTACTTCAAAGTTGTCCATTTAAATGGATTTGCAGACTAGTAGAAATATGCTGAAAAAAAATCCCTTTTTCTTCCTTAGTAGTTGATAACATTGAAGAATCTGCTGTAAGCACTCTATTCCTTTCTGGAGGTCATTACTTGTTTACTTGCTTTTTGAATCCCTTATTCTAAGGCAGGTCAGAGTAAGTACCTTACAGTTTCAGTAGTATGGGAATATAAAACCTGATGGACAATGGATTTAAGTGGAAAAAAAACCATGGATGGACATTTAGTGGGCTTGATTTGCAGTGGAATCTAAGATTTAAGCTTTCTGGGAACATAGATAAGCAGGTTCTTCCTCTCTGTTCTCATCAGGACTGAGGATTGATAGATTTGTTGTGGGTTTCCCTTCAAGTATTTTTTATGAGGTAATTCTGTGCTTTGAGGAGAGAAATATAGAGAAACACTGTCTGCTTAGAGAGAATGTTCCAGAGGGCTTTGAAATTCCACTGAACTGGATGCAGTATTGGATGTAAATAAGAGGACAAGTGGGCCTTTTTAGCTACTACCAAGCAAAAGCAGTCTGGGTATCACAGAGTATAGGGAAACACAATTGCTTTTATAAGTACAAACTTGTCCCCTGCTGTTTTTATTCACTGTGAAATTGTCAATAAGCAATTTTTACTCCTTCATCAAGCATGATATGAATTCACAGTAAAAAAAAAAAGAGAGAGAGCAGCGTTAGACTAATCAAAATAACGTCCTTATTATGATGAGCTTAATAAGCCAAAAACGTATCTTAATTAATTAGCTTTAAATCAGACGCTAAAAAAAGTATCTCAGTTCTAAGTGGGACCTCAGATTAACTAATTAGTTAATGTTTGCAAAGTGTGGTGAATATGTGGAAAGGGAGGGAGCTTTTTCTGTAGTGCAGGATCTGTTCTTAGTCTGGGGGAGCGTGGTCTCAGCTGAGGCCCTGCCTCAGTCTAGGTTTGCATATAAGAGAGAATATAATTGGTGGTTATTGTCAGCTGTTGCTAAACATCATGGTTCTGAGCTGAACTCTGCTACTGATGTACTGGGACTGGCAGCAAGCCTGTTTTGTTCCTCTGTTATAGCACAAGAGTTAAAACAGACTGCCTTGGTAGGGCAGAAAGGTTCAGTCAGCTGATGTGTGTGATGCTCTTGAAAGGCCATTGAGTGATATTGAGCGTGAATTTAATCTCTTTATATCAGCTGTGATCTAATGCAGTCCTGAGGACTGTGCTGGTAGGGTGAGGCAGGAGAAGGAGTTCTCTGTGGCTTTCACAATGCCATGTGCATGCATGAAAACAGTTAGGTCTTTTGTTTTGCTGGCACACCAAACTGCTTTGATTTGCAGATGTACAGCTGAGGTGAAGTGACCACAGTGCACACAGAAGGATGGGAAAGATTAAAAGCAGAAGAGATCGAGGGGCAGCTCTCACTGACAGGCAAGAAGCACAAATAGATTGAAAAATGAGGGAAGACATAAGGTGGGTTGTGATACAGGATGGGGCAAAGTGGGGAACACGTACTTAGTAATAGTACAACAATTAATCTTCAATTCCTTCCTTGGCAAGTGACAATATACTACTAGAAATTGTTTTCTCTCTGAGAACTACTCAGAACTGGACCGGGAGGGGAAAATTCATGGGTATTTTACTGTTACAGAGTAATTTGAGCACTTGTTAAGGACGGCAGGAAGAATTTATCTGCTTGATGCTACTGTGTAGATCAAAGGCATTATAACAAAGCAGGTATGTTCATGCATCACTAAATCAGCTCTTTCTCACATCCAGATAAGAAGAAGATGACACTTGCTGTATTTTGTACTAAAATTTCTGGCTGCTTATTGTGTTTGCTTTCCTCTTTGATGATCTGCCTGTCCTACCCTTCTTTCCTCTACAACCTGCAGCCCTGACTCGGCACTGACTGCTGCAGAATTGACACACACGTGTCAGGATTCTCAGTGTCTGCCTCAGGGTTTGTGTTCCTGCCCAGTTGAGGCAACCTGTTTCCCATTAGATTTATCTGTGAAGTCAGAAACTACCTCGGTCTCAGGCTCCTTCACAAAATTACCAAGTAAAACATAAAATACTAGTGCCATAACAGCGTTCTGTGATGTCCAACTGACAGTAGCTTGAATTAAAGAACCCAAGCCACAACTCTTTTCCATATCCTTTTACTCACTTCTTTGTACACAATATAATGTATTTCTCATAATCTATCTTATTTTCTACTATGAGTTTAATTTTCACTATTACTCAAGTTCATTAATACGAAGAAATACTCCATCTCCCATCTACGAAATACTGTTTTACAATGTTTACTATTTTAAATTCTTAAAATATATTTAATTTATTGGTAATTTTTCCACTCTTAGGAGCTCCTTATCTGTTCAAGTACAAAAAGGAAACTTCTATTATATTTGTCTATTTATGAAAATTTCATACAATATTCCAATGACAGCATGCAGAATTTATTAAACAGAGTTACTGATTTATTAATTTCAGGATTATTTCCCTTTCATCCTTAATATTTATCTTTGCTGCTGGAGTCTTTCCTTGCTGCTATTGCACACTGCTAGAGGCTTTCCTTGGGTTGGAAACAATCATTCCTATCTCTATACTTCAGTATATCATCATTTGGAATTCAACAGTGCCTACAAATAGCATCTAATACGCATTATTATGGATTTGTCAGCAATTAATTTCATCTTTTATTATATTGACAATTTATCTACCTTTTCTTCTCAACTGATCTTTATACCTGACTAATCTAATTACTCTTTTGTTCTTCAAAGCTGAGAACAATTTGACTCATCTGAGGAAAGCAGGACCACTGAAATGGTAATGCACAATGAGGCTGGCTAACAGGGAAAATAAATTCAGGTTACTTCAGTATCCTTTCCTTGAAGTTCTACCATCTTAAAATTGTTGTTTTATACTTTAGCTGTGTGCAGAGTGAAGGGTTCAAATTATCCTAGAGGCCACACATCCTCAGATCCCAACTTCCATGTGCATGTTGGAGAGGTTCAAATACTCATACAAGGAAAAAATCCACCCCCACAATTCCCCATCTTCCCTTTAAAGAGTGCCTTTGTTGTTGTGTGAGCTCCAGTAACATTTGGAAGAGGCAAGGAATCTGGCAAATGGAAAATGAAACATACAGCATATGTATATAATATATTGTATATAATACAATACAATACAATACCAGACACTGTTTGTAACAAAGAGCAATTTCACAAATTCATAAAATAATAAAAATGTTTAAATGGCCAATTTTAAATTGGTTCTTTTAAGTAATTCCAGCTTTTCTTTTAATGGTATTAAAAAATCTGATAAAATGCTGCTAGTGTGAGGTGTGCTGTCAGGGGACATGACAGTGATAAGTTTTGAAGAGAAAGCACAGACAAAGAGGTTTGATGAAGTAGAGAACATTTTCTTTGTTTCTGCTTAATTTAATGCAGCAGGGGATATAAATACGACTCTTGGTATCTTGGTTCAAAGAAAAGGAACATATCTCTTCTCACACAAAATAAAATTCAGCTGAGCCATTACTTCCAAACAGATCTGGAAGTTTTGATAGCTGCCTACTTTTTATCTGAGGTGTGCTTGTCAACCCCACGTTTAGATCAATTTCATTGCATTTTAGGTTAATGTGATAAGGATGAAATGTTTTTTAGGAGAACCAGAAGTCAGGTTCAAGACATTTTCTGCTTTTATCAAACTTGGGCAGTTGGTAGCTAACCTCTTGCACATTTGGTTCCCAGCACGACCACATATAATTTTCAAGTGCCTTGTCAGGATAGACCCAATGTCAGAACAACAGCAGTAAGTCAATACACAGGTTCAGTGCTGTCAGAGGGAGAGCAAAGAGGACTTGTACAGAGTGGAGGTTGTAGAACTGTGGGTTTTTTTCCTCTGACACAGAAATGTGATGTTATCTCCCATCTCCCAGGAGATGAGTTTGATTTAAGGAGTGAAGAATTCCTTCTCAATAGCTGCTGCGTTGAGGGAGAGATTCTCAACAACCCTCAAGATGATGTCTGAGCAAGGGATGTGTATTTCACTTCAGGTGATGTAATTCAAAACAGACTATACGAACCTAAGGGAAGTTAAAAAAAAAGTAGCAATCAAAAAATTTAATAATCTAGTGACAGAATCTACTGCAGCCTGAGGAGTTTATCAAATTAGCTATCATTTTTTATTATCAGCATTATTAACTGATTGACTAAAATTAATCAATGTAGCTAGTGAAACAATACACTTAGCAGACCTTTCAGATATCACAGACAAGAAAAAAGCAGCATTGAATATCTAAACTATATAGTTCACATACCATCTTTAATCTGAAAAATTGTCACGTATGTTATTAGTTTGTGGAAATGTGAATAAGTAACAAAATGAAAAATACAAAAAAAGCTACATTTATCTCTAATTATATGTGGTTTGAAGGCTGAGGACTAACTGCTGTTCAATGTTTGCTTCCTTTTGTTCTTTTTCTTATCGTAAATATTTTAGAGACTTTCTGAGCTATTGGCCTGCCTGATTTTTTCCAAAAGATCGTTCTAAGTTCTCAGCAGGGAGCCTACAGTTATCAATATGCTCTTCTTTAACCACCTCTTTTCAGGGAAACACTGCTTTCAAAAACCACTAGGTTTGAGCTGAAGCTGTGTTTATCCATGGAAGAGAGAAAACACACCAGCCATACAAATGTCTCATGTAAGCTCCATGCACAAATGCTCTGTGCAGGAATGAGATGTCGTGTCAAGTTCCATACCTAAGAAATATTTCATCCTTTGCTGAGTCTGCCAAAGAAATAGTCAATTAATGCTAGAGGTGAGCATAACCTACCCTCTAGAAACTAGCAGCAGACAGTCAAATATAATTTCGTACAGTCCAATATCACTCTAGCAAATAATGCATGCTGATTGAATATTCCCATATAAACCCCAACTCTGAGGAAATTCTGTCCTAGAAGAATGACTTTTCAATGTCACAAGCAAGTGCAAAAAATCCTCCATATCATAGAAACAACATACAGATGAGGTAGAAATTGAATCTACCTCAATCCTTCCTTCAAATTCTCTCAACCCTTTCACTGATCCAAGCTGAAAAGCCCTGAAGCTCCACTCCACCAGCTGAGATCCAACTTATTGGAAATCCATGTTCTGGTGTTGGCTGCAACTGTCCATTGGCACAGTCACTGTAACAGGTAAGCTTGTGAAGATTCTCTGAGAAATCTCTTCAGAAATGTGGACTGTGGGAACTCATTGGTGAGGACAGTGCTTGACAGTACCACAGAGGGTCTCAGCAATTACTCACACCAGCCTCATGCATGGGTTTGGAGAGAGAACTGTTAAAAGATTAGACTCACACTTTTTCTTGCTATCTGTAGGTCCTCAGATACCCTGAAAAGGGGCAAAAATATATGTGTGTGAAAGTGATGACAATTTTCTACCCACAAAAGGAAGCATTCTCTCAAGCAGCCTTTGGCTACAGAGAAGCATTGATAGCGGATGAGGAAAATAGCAGAAGGAATTTAAAAGTAGATGTACAGAAGAAGGATTGTGGCCTTCTTGATGTTAATTTTCTCATGCTTAGAGGGTAGACCCTGAATAAGGAAGGTCTTTGACTACATGTGCTGATGAATGGACACTTTTATGTCATCACCTATGTTTTATACACCTATTTTTGTACTGTTAATTGCAGCACGGGCTTTGAGGCAAGGTGAAATGAGGTCTCTTTACTAGGCTAAGTTTTGCTGTAGCAGCTTCTAGTAGGAAAAAGTAAGAGTGACAGAAATTTGCTTCAGTGTGGAAGAAGTAAAATATAAAGCAATATTAGTATAGCAAAACCCTAAATTGTGCCAGCTGCAGAGGTGCATTTGCTAAGCTGCCTCATTCACCCTGGTATAAATTCAGAGCTGCTTATCAGTAACTCAGTGCTTGAAATCCCAACCGCTCTCACAGGAGAGTTTGACATTGCTTTAGCTCACAAACCTCAGTTCCCTGGGACTCTTCCATATTGCTAATGAACTAAAATAAGGGAAGGCACCATGTCTTTAAGTCACAAATGCAATCAAAATGCAAAAACCATGACAAATTATTAATATAATTCATAATCCTGCAGAGACAAAGTGTATTTCTGGTAGAAAATAACTGAATTAAAGAAGACCTAGAAATACTTTCCTAGAAATACTTTAAAGGACAATTGTGAGAAGTATTTTCCTCAGTGAATTTTTTCTACCAGAAATTCATGTTGAACTATTCTGTTTGGGAGGAAAACTTGAATGCAAATAGCTGCAGAATATAGCATGTGTATGCTGGTACGGGGGAGGGGGTTGTTCCCAGCAATAGAATTTGTACTCATTTCCCACAAGTCAAACCAGGCATACAATTTTTATATAGTTTTTGACTGTGCATTCATGAAGCTTTATTTCACTAAATTTAAATGCACATGTCCATGTCCTAAGCATTTCATATATTTTTAAAGTTTCTTGGTGCTATTTTTTAAACTCTGATTTTGTTTTAATCTGTTCTTTTTTTACTTTCTTTGGTGGTTAGCCCTAACCAAACTTGTTTCCATCTCTTTCACACCTCTTTCCTTCAGGTATCTTGTCATTCTGGTACCTTTTTCTCTACAAATACCTTTTCTCAGTATCATTGTCTCCATCTTTAGAAATCTAAAGAGCAGTTATTCATATCTTTTCCATTTCCTTTTGCTTATCTTTGGCAATTTCCCCAAACTTTCACTACATTTTACTTTAGCCCTCTTGAAATTTGACTTTCAGTTCTATATCTGAATAATCCTTCTTTCTCTGTTTAAACTCAGTGCTTGCAGAATGCAACTTTTGTTCCTCTGTAATAGAGCACTGTATCAACAGAATCTGGAGCAATTAAAACTTGTACACAGAAGGAACATGTGTTTTTATGACAACTTTATGTCTTTGTAGGTGACATGGACAGTTTGCTGAGGGCACCAGCCTTTGTGGTGCAGTCCACACGTTGGAGGGAAGGGATGCCATCCTGAGGGACCTTGACAGACTTAAGAGGTGGGTCTGTGTGAACCTCATGAAGTGCAGCAAAGTGCAAGGTCCTGTGCCTGGGTCATGGCAATCCCAGGCTGGGCAGAGAAGTGATTGAGAGCAGCCCTCCAGAGAAGGAAGGCCTTGCAGGTCATGATTGATGAAAAGCTCAAATTGAGTGAGCCCTGTGCACTCTCAACCTCAAAAGCCGACAGAATCCTGGCCTGCATCAAAAGGATCACGGCCACCAGGTCAGGGGAAGTGATTCTCCCTTTCTACTTTGTTCTTGTGACACTCCACCTGGAGTATTGCACTCAGTTCTGGTACCCTCAACATTAAACTCTTAGAGTAAGTCCAGAGGAGTCCACAAAGTTGATAAGGGGACTGAAGCACCTTCCCTATGAAGACAGGCTGAGAATGCTGGGATTGTTCAGCCTGCAGAAATGAAGATTGTATGGAGACCTCATAACAACCTTTCAGTATCTGAAGAGGAAAGCCAGAGATGGTCTTTGTCAGGAGCTGTAGTGACAAGACAAGGGGGAATGGTTTCACCAAACTGAAAGAAAGTAGGTTTAGGTTAGATCTGAGGAAGAAATTCTTTCCTGTAAGAGAGGTGAGGCACTGGAAGAGGTTGCCCAAGAAAACTGTAGATGCCTTGCAGTGTACAAGGCCAGCTTGGATGGAGCTTTGAACAACCTGGTCTGGTGGAAGATGTCCCTGCCCATGGTGGGGTGATCGACATGAGATGATCTTTAAGGTCCCTTCCAAACCAAACCATCCTATGATTCTATGAATTATAAAACTGCTCTTTTGTTTTGTAAGAATTTTGTCTATTTTTCTGTCTAGCACAAGCACACACAGAATCACAGATTCCTAGGCAACTCATCAAAGTGGTAACGAGCCTCAGTAAAATTCAGACTGAACAGCATTTCTTGTCCATCCTGTTACTGTCATCTCCAATGACTGAATTCAAAGTTCAACAGCATGGGATAATGAGAAAAAGGTTGAGTAAGCTTAAGACCTTAGGATTCTGGAAGGAAAATGCAATTTTGCCAGTATCCTTAGGTATCTGTCAAGGAGATAACATTTGCTATGCTTATTCCAGCTTTTGCTGGATGACAGGAGGATGTGTATTGTCTCCTAAGGAGTTAATAAGGTGTGCTTTGCTAATGTCTTATACTTGAAAATAAAACACTGGTACCCACTGCAGTCTTAACAGCATCTCTATGGATCCACCCTACTTTAAATATATATGTCTGTTATGTGTCCAAGCTAGTCTAGCTATCCAAATTTCTTTAAAAGTGAATGAAGAGAGAGAAGTACCTTCAGCAAGTAGATTATCTCATAAACCAGCTGAGATAAGATGTTCTGAATCACTTTCCAAGGAATTTTCCTTCTTTGCTGATTTTAGAAGTCTATTTAGATAGTTTGAATTGCTTTAGATGGATGTCCATCAGGCCTGTGCTTTTGAAAGAAGTATTATTCAGTAAGTGGATATTAACCTTTTCGAGTTCATTGTGTCTACTTTGGACTCCTCAACATCCCAGAAAGACACTGTCAAAGAGAAGAACCCAGTGGATTGCTATCATGTTGGCTGAGGGGCTTAAGTACCTGGCAATATGACATATGGGAAGAGGTGAAGGGAATTGCATCTGTTCAGTCTGAAGAACAGCACATTAAAGAGATATCAAATTGGAGTTTTCAATTAACAAGTAGATGGCCATGGAGAAAATACTTGAAAAAAGGTCAGTGTCTTTTTGAAAGTGCACAGCAAAAGGAGTAGAGACAACATTCACAAGTTGCAGAAAGGGAAATTCCAAACAGAAGAAAAAAATTCCCAAAAAGGAGTGTGCTTAAACACTGACCACAGCTGCCCAGATAGGTTGTGGAATCCCTGTCAATGGACTCAAAACTCCTGTGTACAAGTCCCAGAGCTGCTCTAAGCGTGCAGGTAACTGTGCTGTGACAAGGTTTATAATGTCCTCCAAAAGTCCCTTCCAAGAAAGTCTCTAAATAGTATTTAGAATAACTTCATAGTTGCTGAATATCAGAGTACATATAAGTGAAATAGCTGCATTAATGAAAGGCAAGGTCAAAAGGTACTATGAATGCATAGAGCTATGTAATCACAAACTCTCTGTCATTTCAGCATGAAAAATTAATTGAATTTACTTTGAAAACTGGGTCAGAGACAAATTTCTTCATGGATAAGGCTCAGTTTTTTCTTTACCACATCAAAATCCAAAGCACAGTTTATCTAAAAATAGTTTGGGAAAAAAATTGTGGTTTTGCACTAACACTCAATGTTTTAGAAACAAAACATTCTCTGACGTGTACTTATACATAAGAACAGCTACTGAGCTGATAAAATATTGATTCAGCCTATGACTTTGACAGTGATCAGCTTTAAATGTTCTACTTCAAAGATGTGAAGACTACTGGGCAAGTCTAAGAAACTTGAAGAATGAAGAATTGATCAGCCACTAAGAAGAGACAGTGAATAGGCAAACAACCTGAAACTCAAAATTTTGTATTTTCCGTAATTGACTCACTGTATATTAGAACAATGCCAAACATTTCCAGTAGTGCTGTTCATTTGTATTACACTTACAGACATTCACCATAAATTTCAAAAGAAAAAATAGTCAATGAATGCACTATGAAATTAAAAATGTGAGTTTATTCTGAAAATAATCACCAATCAGAACCCCTCTGTTCATAGGTTAATATTCTTATTGAAAAGGGTACTTAAATCAGGTCATACTAATTTAAACAAATTTTATCACTATTTACACTGAGATACTGAAATTAAAATAACAACTGCAATGAAAAATCAATTATCATCTAATGACCTCAATGTCTATCATTTGACCAACCAAGATTTAAATCAAAAATAATATGCATGAGCAATACCATCAATAGGCATAAAATTTAATTCAGTTTTTGCCTGTTAAATCATAGCATTTAACTGTGGAATTGGCTCACTGAAGAAATACTATAGATAATCATGATATATACAGGTAGATGTACACAGGTGTGTGTGTGTGTGCATATATATATTTATATATACATATATACATATATACATATATATATATATATATCTATATATATCAGACATATACCTGTCATTATATATATGGTCTAAAGATGCTTAATGTATTTGTCTTATACAGTTGCTGTAGTGCAGCATTATTTAAGATAATATGAGCATAATCAAATAACAGACTTCCATCACACAATTTTTTAAAATATCTAGTTCTGCGAGTTAGCAAAATTCTGTTTGTTGCACTTTGGTTGTCACTGACTTGTAGCAATAAATTCCTATTAGTATCTGAAAGTGAGCTGAGTCATATGGTCTATTTTCTCTGAATTATCTGTGCCCATCTCTCTAGGAACTCTAGAAACAGGAACACAGGATTGTACAGTGCCACTCTGTCACTTTTCCCTGTATTCTTTTTTAAATCTTTTCACTGAGAACCTCACATTTTTCTTCAAGAAATTTTTATCTACTGTGACACTGCTCTTTTTCCTGACAAATCTTTTCTGCAAAATTCATTAGCATTCCAAATCATCTTTCTACATTTTTGAGTCCTTTTCCTTTTGTAATCATTCTGTTTCATGCTAAGGAGAAAAACACATTAATTATTTATTCCTCAATTTAATGCAATGCTGAATAAAGAATAGCCAAATGGCTTCAACTTACACTTTGCACTACAGGAAACACTGAAAGAGGATTCATTTCAGTCACTATTATTCTCTAGTGTGAATTCTCTATAGCAGCTGCATTAAACATTTCATTAGCTCTTCTTTTGCAGTTAATTTTTCCATAGAATACTTTTCCTGGGATCAAGAAGAAAACAGATGCAGTTTTAGCAGGAAGAAAAATGTGTTTCTCTTATGCAAGACTTATCCTTTCTCAGGATTGAGACTCTCTCTTTCTAACAACAATACATAGCAATGGAAAACAACCCCTCAAAGATAGCCACAGAAACACTCAAAGCTGTCATTCACTGTATTGTTGATCAATAACTTTCAGAAACACCAGCTCAAACTCAAAAGCACATGTATTTTAAGAAGAAAGGTTTACTTAAAACATTAACAGCAAGTAAGTAGGAAATGCTTGGTAAGTAGATTTTACTTCATAATACAGGAACACATTTGTAATGGTAAAGAAGTTTTTATGAGAAGTAAATCATACACCATATTTTAAAAAGTTCTTTGTCATAGGGCTAGCTTTCCACCTTCAAATATTTCATATTTGTAACATTCAAAACATGGTTTAAACTTGAAAATAATAACATTTTTTGCACAAGGAATAAGAGATTCCTCTCCAGCCAACACAAAAGCACTCAAACCCCATAATCAGCTTGAACGAGGAAGCTGGGAAAAGCAGAAAAAAGTGCACCATTCAAAAATGCAGAACAAAAATTCTTTCTGTGTCATGCTATGAGATGAGCACACTTTTCACTGTAATGAATTAAGCAATACAAAACTGTTATGTCGTATGTCCAAAAAATAATTTTTGTCTTAAGATGAAGTTTAAGAGTTTTGGTTTTAAGAGATTATATTCCTTGGCCTTCCTGTTCCCATTACCAATTAATTTTGTACCTTCAAAAGTTGTACTGTCCTATCTAATTTAATCAGCTTTAAGAACAAAACTCCTACTCTAAATCTATATAGCCTGGAAATTTTAAATTCTAAGCATTAGAAATTGTATATTATCCACTTGGTAGGTAAAAGCTGACACACTTAAATATTAATGAGTTTGTCACCAATCCACTTAATTAAAAAACTTAACACCATTTCAATTACTTCTGGCTTTCTGAGGACAAGAAATTGAACCAAGTTCAATATTGTGATGTAAAACCCAGCACTTGTTTCAAGCAGCTCATTTATTACAGTAAGTATATCATCATTGTTATTCACACTCCAGTGTGATCTCCAAATGGCAGGATATATATCATTCAAGCTGGTATTTAAAAAAGAAACAACACATACTGTGGAGAAGGATTGGGGAAGGACTAAGCCTTTCAGTGACTTTTTTCCTGTGAGAAGCTTGCTATTCTTGCCTCACTGTAAAAATGGCAAAACTCACAAGTACACTTCAGCCATTGTTTCATGCAGCCATTTGCCAAGCAAAAAAGGTAGCATAGCAACTATTTGTAATCATATTTCTGAAAATATTTAGACAGATGGTATGGTGACAAGATGTTGGTTACTGCAGGTTTGAAAGAAAGCATACTTTCAAAATCATCTTAGTCCACCCATTTACAGCAGCAGCTTTGCATAAACAGTATTGCTCACATATATGAAAATTTCAGAAAATATTCACTTAAAAAAA
The DNA here is from genome assembly GCA_013398075.1 of Notiomystis cincta. Taxonomy (NCBI): domain Eukaryota; kingdom Metazoa; phylum Chordata; class Aves; order Passeriformes; family Notiomystidae; genus Notiomystis; species Notiomystis cincta. Next base: position 163,039 of record VZRX01005584.1, on the reverse strand, counting down.
ATCTTCAGAAACTTCCCTGGCACAATTCAAAGAAGGCATTGTTAGGCAATTAAATTTGCTGATACAGGAAATAATGGTAGTAAAATAGTCAAACGATAGCCATGAGATACCCACATTCTTCTAAAAATTGATTAATAATGCAGCAGTGTATAATCCATACATTGTAAAATCTAACATTTATGTAACATTTAGTAATATTGAATTTCATGTAATTTTTATCCTCTCAATAAACATTAAAGATGTAACAGCCAATCTCTATCAAAATCTGCGATAAAATTTCCCAAGACTTTCAAGGAAGACAGGACTTCAATAATGTGTCTCTTGGAAAGGGTCACTGCTGAAAGTGTTTGCCATAGAGCCAAAACCACTAGAAAAATATGAGAGATTAAAAAAAGGTGGAGTCTTAGGGAACAGAAAAAATTACCTGGAAAAAGCTAAGAGAACTGAGATTAATCAAAATTTCACTTCAGAACATTTATATCTCTTTGACTGGAAGAAAATATCTTTAAGAGAACCAAAAATTTTCACTGATGTACTAACATAATTCTAAACATATTTCTTTTAAAAATGTCTCATATTTTATATCAGCAATTCCATATAAACAGTACTGAAATCCTTTGAACTTAGTAATTCCAAAGAGATACATTTGTCATACCTCTGAATTCCACCACAGGTGCTCACTGATTTAAAGTTTTTGTGAAATGGAGGCATGTGGACAAATCAGTCTATGGCTCAAAAGCTTTCTTTGTCATTAGTGAAGATGCTTGGAATCTTATGAAATAACTCTGCAATATCTACATCAATCAGGGTAGCTCGTTGAGTTCATTACAAAACCTGTAAGGGGAGCCCATAATAATTGTAAAAAAACTGAAACAAATCAGTAAATAGTAGTTAACAAAGTAAGCATACAGATATATAGAATTTCTAATCATAGTGCTACCTCAAATTTCATAACTCTATGGGACTTTAAAGTTTATTTTATTCATGGTACTATTCAAATTAGAAAGTGAATTTTTGACACACTAATAACAGAGAATAATGCTCCTAGAATGGATGCCAGGAGAGGGATTTTGCCTGTACATTTTCAAGCAGAAAATCAGACAGACAGAATAATATCAAATAAATCTGCAGGTCAATGAGTACAAATGAAATGGATACTGTTGGAGACAGAAATTCTGTCCAGGGTGGCACAGTTCCATTTGAAAGCAACAATTTCTTGCTCCATACTGTGGATATATCTGTGCTCTCATCCATCAGTTTTAGTGATAAGAAAATTACATTTCTGTATCTAGTCATTCTTCCACTTGTTTTTGGTGGTGCTAGAAAGTGATTTATACCTGCTGTGCAGGTGACAGTGCTCTGGAGACAGCAGCACTATGGAATGCAATGGTAGTACAATAGGAATTTCTAGCTATTTTTTTAGACACCCAGGGAAATCAAAAGGCATCTTTAAGATTGCCCATGTATGTTTGCTCAGCCACACAATGTAGGCACTACTGTGAACAGCTACACATAGGAGCACAAATAAACACATCCTCAAGGAGGGAGAAATCAAGGGAAAAGCTTAATTGAAAACTTATTTCCAAATATACGTTGCACTTTAGAAGAGCAGAAGTTAAAAAAAAATCATTAATCATCTTCAAAATTAATCTTAAGATATACTTTTGTTTTTTGAGGCTCTGACAGTTCTTTTCCATTCTGTACTTTTTTATCCATTCCTAGTGAATTTATTCCAGTTTTCAGCTCCCTAAAGTCTTCTCAGCAAGCCTACATCATCTTCTTCAGCTAACACACTTCAATTACATAGAGCTCATCACTTTGCTGGGAATAGATATGCAGCATACTAAATAGGGGGAGATAAAGACTTCTCAACTCACTGTCTACTCAGTTGAAAAACACTGGTTTGGTCTAAACTTTACACCAGGGAAGATCTGCCAGGTATAGCAGAGGAGCCAGTTCAGTCTCATAAAATGGTTTGGTACAGAGTGCTGACTTAATAACATCTAAAAGTGGAAAGTACAGTACCAGCAGGGATGGAAAAGTAAACAGGTGTCTCTGCAGGAGAGAGTGATACACAGTATTATCAGTATTCTTACTGCCTCCATTTCAGGAGATCATAAGTGGATTTGTGAAATTCCTTGATAAGGAAGAAAATCAGCAAGTCAGAAAGTAGAAAGACCTGCTACTCTCTGTTAAGTCTGAATATTAAGACATGACCATTGTATGACTATTAGCAAAGTCAGACAAGAGTCAAGATCAGACAGTTAAAGTGCCATGATATTATTTACAGGAATGAAGCTTGGAAATCAAGTTCTCTGTTCACAAGGCCAGGCAATCTGTATTCTAATATTCCTGACTCATGAAAGCTTGATTGTGCGTCTAGTTTTACATAGTTTGTGTGTATAATATCACCTTTGATATTTTGCCAAATAGTAAGTACTTTGTTTTTCTTCTTAAATTCTAAATGAAATGTGTTTACTTGTTACCAAATTGGGAACCACAGCAGATAAAGTAATTGCCTCTGCTGACTGCATTCTAGCATGACATGACATGTCTGGATTTATTTCAAAGATGTGCTTTTTTAGTTTTTTAAGTTAATTAAATCAATAGATACCCTGTTATGTTTCCCAGCTAAATTATCACTTCCCAACATACCTCATATACACTTATTGTTCCAAAATTTTTGTAGGTTAGGAACTATCAGCCCTTGCAGTGGTAGTAAAAATAATGCTACATTAGATCCGTGTACATGGAGTAAATGATTATTATTTGCAGTTTGCATGAGTTTGCCTTGAGTAAATCAGCATGGAACATTCTGATCCAAACACTTTCCTGAGAAAGGCAGTGCTTTGCTGTCCTTTAAGGACACCTCAGTTTCCATATCAGCCAGTAGTTTAGAAACCTCCTCAGGGAAAACAACTAAAACAAACAGTAGCTTTTCTATCGGTTTAAAGTCTTCTCTTTTTTTCTGTCAATTCAAAGTCTTCTTTATTAAAGTTCTGTCTGAGGCCTTAAGGTAGATTTCCAACAATAAAAAGTTGTGTTAAAGTCAAAACTACACTGCTAGAAAGTTCTTTGAAGGCAAAACCAAGCATTAAGAAGAGGGAAGAAAGAAGGACAGGAAGTGAAGGTCAGAAGCCAATACTCAAAAGACATCCAAAGACATCCACAGACACCCTAACCTTCAGTAAAGTATTTCTTCAATAGGTTATCAATGCAGAAATGAAAATACATAGTGCAACTGAGGTAACACAATCTACTAATTTTCTCTTTCACTATTTAGCTGAATGTTATTCCAAAAGTTCTGAAAAAGGAAAACCACATAAACAGCATTCCCTCGAAAAAGGATGTGGAACATAAGGTAGTTCAGAAACTGAACTTATGTCAACAGCAAAGTGATGCCATGAAAAAGGAATTATTGTGTACATTTATTACCAGGTAACACTCATAATGAAATTACTTCACTCTGCTCAATACTGGTAGAGCCCCAGCTGGATTATGAGGCTGACTGCTAACCATTGTTATGCATACCAGATGTGGAACAACTGAAAAGACTGCAGAGAAGAAAACCTCATCCCCAAATGATCTACAAACAATAATGGAAAGAAAATGGAATCTGGTTGCTCCACAGGGAGAAAAAAGAGCAAATATAAATGAATTTATAAAATACCTAGTATTTTAGAAAATAAGAGCACAAAAATTCTGCAAGTATTCTCTGAATATGATCTACAATAATGTGTGAATTACAGCAAGAAATATTTATAATAGATATTAGAAAACAGCTTGTAATAGGATAACAAAGGTCTAAACAATTGCCTGGTTGAGGAAACACCATCATTTTGGAAGTGGTTCTATAGTAATTCAGGAATTATGGCAGACTGGTGAGATAATATATTGATATTCTTCCAATCTTATTTAAATTATCCAATGAATAGACATGTGCATATATGTACAACTACATATTCCTGATTCACATTTCCAAGAGAGACCTTTCTTATCTGAAGAACAGAAGAGCAAAAGCAGGAATACAGTGATAAATGTGCAAAACCCCAGACTCAATTCCTGGCTTTTGTCAGATTATTGCACTTTGTAAGTTTTACAGTCATGACATGAGATAGCAATTTCACAGTTGCTTTTCAAAGCCTACTCATGGAATTCAAATTATTTGATTTATTGTTAATATTCATGCCACAGTAAATTTGACAACTGCAATACTAACATAACTAATCCTGCTCACAAATGATGGGCAGATCTAACTTTCTGCTAGTTTCACTGAGTGATATTATATCACCAACATTTAAGTACTCTTCCTGATGATTCTAAACAGAAGTTCTACTGAAAATAAGATGACACAGTAAGATCTACTGATATTAAATTGCATGGGCATACATTTTAAGAAGGAAGATAAGCACATAAAATGATTAAAATAATAGGTTTTTTTCATGCTACATTATTTCAGAGTGGATAAAACATGAGAATAATATATTTTAATCGGTGATAAAATAGACTGTAGACCTATGTAAAAAGGAGTATAGATTATAAGTGGAACACTTCAGTCACATTAATATTAATTTTAAAAGAGATACTTGGTCCTTTTCACCCTCTAATACCCTTGGAAGACACTAATTATCATGTTGATATCACAACTTAAACTGGGCAAATCAGGGCATTCACTTTTATGTAAACACACTGCATTGTCCACAAATCTGATCCTCCTAAGTTTCTGTGCTAAGTTTGCAAAACTATTACTTTGATCCTGCAGGCATAAAGGGAGCATATGGCTGCTTAGGTTTTGAACCAAGGCTGTCCACATTTCGCTTCACTTCACCACAGTATCTACTACAATTCCCAAGTGTTATTACGTTTGGATTAGTGTAGAATTGACTGAGAAATGGAGCCAAGGCTGTGTGGTACAGAAAAGGGCATCTCCAGTTTCCAAATACAACAGTGGCCAGCAGTTGTCAGTTCATGGCATTTGTGCCATCTGTCAAGAAAACAACAGAACAAGCTGGATGTGTTGCTTTCCCTCGGGGAGCCAGCACGGTGTGTGGTGTGATGATCCATGTCTTTCACCCCTTTGGAGTTTGCTGACACCCCCATCTGGCCTGCAGGCCCAACTTTCCTTCCTGTGGATATCAGGAGTAGAGAAGAACCTTGTGGGCACTGCCCACTTTGTATTCAGTTGTGGGTGTTCAAAAGCACACAGTAATATCCAAGACTATCAAACTGTGGCTAAAATTCCAAAGGAAGGTAAGTCTGGAAAACATCAAAAGGTTGGTTTCTCATTATACCTACACATTCTTCCAATTCACAGGGATGGTTTTCTGTAGTTTTGTGTCTTTGCACTAGTGAAAAACTGACTAGAAATCTGTTTCAGGCTTGAAATTACAAAGTTGTCCATTCAACTTGTATAAAATTTTTAGTAAGAACTGACATAATTATAGAAGAGTATCTACACAGGGAATAAAACTTCAAAGACTAGAATATTCAAAATAGAGACAAAGGCAGAACAACAGGCAATAAGGAGCTACTAAGCCATTGTTTCTGAAATATCAGAAAATCTAAAAGCATGAGTGTAAAAATCAACCATTTTGTGTCAATAATATTCAGCATTCAATTTGTCTTAATGTGGATGATAACTTATCCCATGCAACCACTCCCCTCCTTTACAGAACAGGGCCACAGTTCCCTAAACTTACTCTTTAAAAAAATCCTTTTTACAGGTAAACTTAGCAAAAAGTATAAGGAAATTTTATGCACCTTTAGATGGGAAAATTCCACAAACTGAGAAGTTCAGCTTGGAAGCAGGTCTAGTTTAAATTCTTCTACAAACAAATTACCAACTTTGATCAATTTTTGTTTTGAAGAACAGAAGGTAGGCATTACTTTAACTTGAGTGCTAATATTTATTGGCAAACACTGCCTGTCTGACAGTCAAGACTGGGATTCTTCTGTTCCCTGGCTGCTTTTTCACTATTAACCAAGCATTACTCAGCACAGACAGGTATTGCTTTTAGGAGCCGATTTATCCCTGCAAGTCTAGAGGCTTTGGTATTAGGAATCTTCAAGGACAGTCAAAACTAATTGAGCACAGGTGGAACTACAAAATGAGTAATGTACCAGCAGGGATGGCAGGCCTGAAAAGTGCAACCTGACTGGTAATTAAATACAAGTGTTTGTCAGCTTTTTGCTGAGGGTTGAGAAGTAACAGTCACACCTCTTGTTTATCTAATTAATTCCTGATATCACTCTGCTTTGCAGCTCTGATAAGGCAGGAACCTGAGGTCACCTAACTGAGAAACCACGTCTCTTACACTGTTAACATGCATTTTTGGAAGCCTGCAAACGTCTTTTAGAAGAATGTGTGTACAGAATTGTCTCTGACAAGACTTCATACACTATTTGCTAAAAGAAATATATTTCTTAATACAATTACATGATCTGATAGAAATTCATCCCACTTCCATAATTTGTTCTCAATAACCATTTGCAGACAGCATAAGCAAAATAGTGTGCAAGTGAGAAAAGACTATTTATTGCTGTGACATTTAAACATCTAGAGGCGTTAAGCACTATAATGAGTGTTAGCAGAGACATATCAAAGATAAAAAAGACACGTATTTTTTCAGTTTCTATTAAGCTAATCAGCAAAGCTATTAATTTCCCAAAGTGCTTAAATGCATAAGGCAGAACTGAATTAAGTAAATTGCCATGATTAATTGTGAAGATACTTCTCAAGGCTGTATTTTGGCTGACCTTCATGATTTAATTGGCAATGCTGTAAAATATCCAGTATCACATACAGAACTGGTTGAATAGCTGACTGCAAGTGTTGGAAGAAATTTTCAAATGTACAATATTAAAATAGGAATCAAACACTTGCCTTCATATTTACCTACATATAAGACCACAAGTCTGACATTTGAATCCTATATTTCAGCTCCCAAGCATGGATTTTGGTGCCTTCAGTTGGCATCAAGATATAACAAGTTGTGCTACCATTTTCTTCCTGAATCTTTTTGTATTTTTCTTCTAGAATGTATTTTCTTTCATCTGAGCAGATCTCTAGCTAACAAAGAAGTTGCAACAATTTGAGTTACCAAATTACTAACGAGGATGTGGCTATTAATGTGCTCTATAGCAAATGCTGGTACTTCTCATTATAAGGGATCCCTTTAGAAAAGCTTATCTGGCTCTACAGAGAAAATTCTACTCTTGCAATGGAATTTAATCCAAAGTTGCACATCTGTTTCATGGCTTGGGTTGAGAAGAGAATTTTAATGTATCAAACACCTCCAGACATAAAACAATCTAAGTAAATAGATCAGTGAAAACGATGCATATCTAGAATTTTATTTGTCCCTTGTGCCTTTCATTTTTAGTAATAGCTCTCTCAAAATCCATAGAAAGATGCCAAGCAAAAAGTACTGGATTAAGTATCTGTAACTTTTGCACCAAAAAATAGATAAACAATATTTAAAACTGAATTAGACATATTAAAACACTAACTGATTCTAGAACAATCTCTTTGCTATTATTCTCCTCTAAGGCAAAAAAAATTTAAAACTCTGCTGAAGTTCCTGAATCACCCAGAGGTTATTGTGAGGCAAATCTCTGAGGTGAAAATTTCTTCATCCCTTGAAGAACAGCTACCAGAACAAAAGCACTGTTCTTAAAATGACCTTCTGTCAAGGATATATTTAAAAAGATTTCTATACTTATTTGGAAGATAACGGGCAGGAGGAATTAAAGTAGTTTATTTTTCAAAAGTCATTGTTTATGAAGAAAATCATCCCTCACTAGACCAACAATGGATAGATGGACACTTCATCATGACACATCCAATTGACATGTTAGTGCATCTGTCATTTGCTTACTCCTGAAATCACAGGGTAAGACATTCTTTCACAAAATAAACCCTGCACAGATGGCAATAAGGCAATGGCAGCACATCTCTATGTGATTAAGATTTCCAAATCACTTCCTACTTACAAAGAGGCAGCAGCTCGTAATACCACATTTCATGGATTCTCAAGGGTTCAGGGATGATGCTTGTGTTCTTATTAGAGAAATTGGTGAGGCTAGAGACTAATAGTTGCCATTGATCACTGCTCTGTGTGTTGATACATATAAATCTTCAGGGAAATCATATTATAGCCTTTCAATAATTAACGTGGGCTTACAAGAAAGATGGGGACAGACTTGTTAGTAGGGCCTGTAGAGATAGGACCAAGGGTAAAAACTAAACCTAAAAGAGGGTTGATTTAGATAAGATATAAGGAAGAAGTTTTTACAATGAGGACATTGAAACACTAACAGATTGCCCAGAGAGCTGGTAGATGTCCCATCTCTGGAAACGTTCAAGGTCATGTTACATGGTGAGATGTGCTCATTGCAGGGAGTCAGACTACACAACCTTCAAGGGTCCTCCAATCCAAAATCATTCTGTGATCCTATGATTTATTTTGAATTTCAAAATAAAAATATTTTAGAATACAGAATAATTCTCTCTGTATGCTTGTGAGATGACAAGAGCCTACAGATTTTTGTAGTAATGAAAAGGCACTGCCTCATGACCAGTTCTTCTAAGCTGAATTCCACTGGAAATCTACCACTTAAAAAAATACAGGCACCATTTCCTTTCTTTATGTGTTAAGTATGGGGAAGAGAGCTGCTGCTTCATGGCTTACATAATTTAAAGTCTCTTTTTCATAGTCATGTTCACAGTAACTAAATACAACAAAAATAAACCCTTGATTAAAGATCTGTTCTATTAGCTGTCTCAAAGGTGACATGGTTTAGAATGAAATCCAGTTTGGATGTAGGTGAAGTATAATCCATATAATAATGGATTTTATGAAGATAACTTTACATGGTACCAAGAACTAAATTTCTACAGAAATCACAAGTATGCTTATGCATAAACTAGAAATGCATGGGACTGTGACCATGAAACCTTGCTCTGATGTTTGATTGGCATTGCACCTGGTTTACCTAAGATCTTCTGGAAACGGCAGAAAAGTCTTGCAAGTGATATTTGGTAAGGTAAAAACCCAACTATTTCCCTGGTTCTCTCTCAAAAAGTAGCATTCTATATAATGGTTCTTGTGAAAAGAGGCTGAGAAAATTCTATTTGTTGACTCAAAAAGGATGGAGAGGCTTTCATTGCTCTCTTCATCTACTTGAAGGAGCACTGCAGAAAAATACCAGAGTCTTACTGGTACTCACTAAAAGATGTATTGTCCCCTTTCTGACACATACAAGAAAAGTATGTGACAGAGCAAAGCACACTGAGTTATGCCCTTTATGTTTCATTTGGTCTGCACTGGATACAGAATGTAAATAGTTCTGAACCATATCAACTAATGAATTAAAATGCATTTGTATGTCATTGGCAAAAAAAAACCATTTTACTTCTTATTACAACCTGACTTCTTAATCAGTATCTCTAAACCATCAGTATCTTTCACAATCAAGAAAACCTGCTCTAAATCAACAGGGTTTTTACCTTTACTAACCAACAAATAAAGTCAATAAAAGCTTTCTCAGTAGTAAGAAAATTTCTGTGTGAGAAGAGAAATAGAACTTTGGAATTTACATCAAAGTTCCAAAGTTTAGCATTTAATCCATGAACCTCTGCAAAGCTTTTCAACAGGGTCAATGGTACATGATTTGAGGGAGCCTCTGGTATCATAAACTTGTACTACAAAAATATGAAAATAATATAGAACTCCTAAAGAGTGCATTTAATCCTCATTATACTAGGAAATTCCTAGCTAGGTATTCCTTTTATATATCTAATTCCCACCAATAGACAACAGTTGTTCAGGACTGCATCCTTATGGTGGGTTGGACTGTCATGCAGATTTTACCTTAGGTTTCTACATCACCCCTTCATGCCTATACTCTGCATGGTCAAGACCAGGATGACCTGAGATGGTCTCACATTTTCAATGCAATCTAATTCTGTCTCATGACTCTGTAACTCTATCCCCAATGTCCTGTCAGTCTAGTCCAAGTTAAGCTTCAATCATGTGTGGCCTTTTTCTCAAGTACTTAAAAATTGCCTTGACTGGACCATTGACTGTCTGCCTGCTTAACTCCACCTCTCTGTCATTTCTGTTGCAGCAGCTACTCCCTTGCTTTCCTGCAAATATTTAATGGCACTCCAAAATAGCTGCTATATTTACTACAGTAAATGTCATCTCAATATAAGCATTTCCAGATCCTTGTACATGAGCTATTAGAAATAAATACAAATATAGATTTTTAGCAAGTGAATCAAATGTAAAGTACATGGTAATTTGGCCAGTCTACCAGTGCACACTGCAAACATTATTTCTTGCACCATATCTCATAACAACCTCATGGCTCAAAGGGAGACTCACAAGTTGTGAATTTTTTGTGCATCTCAGCACTTCAGTTGAGTTTATGTATATGTAATGTATTTCAAGCAGTATTTAACAGAGGGGAGAAGTACTGCAATGGCTGAAGAATACAACAGAGAAGTAGATCTGCAAAGAAAACTAAAACTATGAAAAAAAATTATCTGTTGTATTGCATAACACATCTTTCATTAGAAATAATAGTAAAGATAGACCAACAATTAGGGGGGAAAAAGCCCAGGATTTATCAATGCAGCCAGTGACTCTGCACTGAATTTAAATTATTTAGAAGATTCAAGGTGCCTGAATGTTTCTAATGATTCTAATGAAATCAATTGGAATAACAAAAACCCTGTCAAAATATGTTGTTTATTCAAGAATCTATTTAAAAAGAAATGTACATCTGATGAACAACCTTCCTTGTAAAATCAATCACTTCAAAGAGAAAGTAAAGTTTGTAGCAGTTTTATGCAGTAACACATTATTTTCTTTACATAAAACCAAGAGATGGAAACCTTGATCTCCAAACACAGCAAATTCAAGCTTAACTACAGAATTAAAACTCTTGCTCCATGGCATAAAAACACACACACACTCATTCAAAGGGATGGTCTCCATCTCCATGAAAACTCTAAAGTTGCATCTGTCTAGACATGAGTTTGTTCATTGCTGCTTTTTTCTTTCCACATATCCCTTGTTTCTCGTTTGCAGAATCCCTGCTGTTTGCCTAAGCAGGGATGAGGACAGCAAGCAGCTGCACAATTCATTGCAAAGGAAGCAGCACCACAACTAACAGCAGGAACTGAGGCTCACTGAAGCACCTTTGAGTTAGCCCTGAAATGAACAGGAGAACACCACAAGGGAACTCAGAAGAAACACTGTTCCCAATGTATTATCTGGTTTAGAAATCTTTAAGAGTATTAAAGCCCTACAGATTGGCCACAATTTGTTGAATAGGATGACAGACTTCATCATTTTTTGTTTATTTGCTCTGCCTTTATTTTTTAATATTATATTGTATTAGATACCAAGTATATACAAAGGAAAAAAAAAGATTAATCAAATTCATACTACAATTTGGATTTTACTTAGAGGAATTCCATGTTTATTCTGTGGTTTGATTAGCTTTATCTTCTTGGTTAAGAACTTTTCTAAAAATAGGAGTGAGAAGTAGTGAGAAATTATTCAGGAAAAAAACAACCAAACCCTCAAAGCATTACAATTATCTGTTTCAGCTCAGATAAAAGGCTGAAAAAACCACCAGCATCCCATAATTCAGTGAATCCAAGTCTGCCTTGTCCTGGTCCCTTCCTCTGTCATCTACTAATCTTTTCTTGGAGTTTATCCAAGATTAAGGATTTTTTGTTAAAATTTCCTTTATTGTGATTCTACCCTCCCTTTGCCACTGCAGTGATGCTGCTCCTTCTTTCATACTTCCTTGAGCATTTTAGCTTCACTGTGCAACATGGTCATTAAAACAGAAATAGAAAAAAAATTCTATGGGCTATCTTGAACTGCTACAATGATTTTCCATGAATATTGCATTTTATGTATTTTCTGCCAGTCTGCTGTTAGCTTGAATAAAAATTTGTACTTGAACATTGAAAATTACCTGAAGAACTTTTAAGTAATGCAGGTCACCCATGTGTTAGTCTCAGAAAAGTAACATCTGGAGGACTGGACTCTGAATGTGAGCTCCTCACTGGATGCAGTTTTTAGAAGCTCTGATAGCACCTGCTTCTTGTAGCTTCCCTCACACACTGTTTTTGCTTTTCTGTGGCTATCCATTAGCCAGGCTTTCTCCATTAGCCAGGCTTTCTCCATTAGCCAGGCTTTCTCCTCGTAAGAACCACACAAGAATAGAGGAGGAAGTCTTGTGGAGCTCTCTGAGTTCGGGTGAAGTGGGTGAATCTTGATAAATCAAAACTACTTTGGTCTGAAAGCAATTTCTTCAGTGTGAATATGGATTAATTTGTTTTTTCTCAGGTGAGGGTTCTGGCACATACAGATGCACAGAAATATATTCTGCAATATGCATTTTAGAGCAATCCTGTCATAGCTGATTCTCCTCATAATTATCAGTGCTCTACAAGTCTCTTGCCACTGCATAATTTAAATGAAATCTCAAGTGATGCAGGAGAGAGAGAGGCCTTCTAAACACTGATATGGCATATCTGGTTTTATAGACAAGCATCTTTATGAGAGAACTGAGATGTCCAGATTACAAACTAGCTGCAAATTTTATTAAAAAAAAAAATTTGTATTCAGTTCTGTTTCCACATCAGTAGAAAAAAAAAATAGGGAAATAAGCAATCTCCTTTTGGAAAGCATATTCTAAGGAAAAATATGATATACAAACACTTGATGCATCCTTCTCAGTGTGTCTATAAATCACTAAAAATTACTGCCATCATTTTATATCTGCAGAAACTGACAGGGAAAAGTTAGCCTGTACATGATTTATCTTTTCACACTCCTAGATTTCCTAGTTCAGGTGTTCTCATCCTTTTGATAGCCAAGTCTCAGCTCTAAATATTGTCAGACGAATCCAGGTCTGCCGAGTCCCTGAACCCTCCTCTGACATCTCCCAATCCTTCCTGAATCTACCTAAGCCTCAGGATTTCTGTCCCATTTTCCTCAACTATGCTTCTGACCTCCTCCTGCCGCTGCATGGATGCTGCCTCTTCCCTGTCCTCCTCTATACTCTCAGCTGTAGCCACATTGGGGCTGAAACAAGAATAATGAGCCCATTGAAATGCCCCTGATTGTGTACAGGGTACAGGGTTATTATAATACCTCTGTTTGAGAGCAGGGGAACAGTGCAGAGCTCTGACACCAGTCCTGCAGGGATCCACACAGCTCTGTGCTTGGAGTGTCTTAGAGAAAGGGTCTAGTCAGCAGAAACCACTTTCCTAAATTGCATCATCTTTTGTGGGCTTTCATGTTTATGCAAGGACAGTAAATGTGCAAGAAGCTGTGAAAAGTAGGCAGTAGGTCTTCAGTAAAATATCTCCTGTATATAAAAACAATGATTTCTCTCCAGTTGGTTCACTGGGGAAACAAAACACACTATCGTTATCTAAAGTCACTGGAATTTGATGAATGTATTCCACATCAAATAGCATTGTGAGAGTATGAGCACCTAGTGGACTTCTAATAGAGTTCAACTTGCAGCATAACTACTTGCCTCTAAGAAGGATGTAGCTTTGCATATCAAGACTTTAGGAATCTAACAGTAAAAACCTACAGAGATGCTTCTTTTTGCTGCTTGCATATTATAAAATGCATTTTACAAAGAAGTACCTGGCCTTGTCGTGCAAATGGAAAGTTTAAACAGTGCAGCTGTAGAAATCTGTAAATTTTTTAAAAAAAGTTGTGCAATTCAGAGAAAATCAATAGCTTCCAGGATAGGCATTTCCAAGCTATTATGTCATAGGTAATTAAAACTCCAAACTGCTAACAGCTACTCTCATGAGGTACCATGTGTATGACTGTACACTGAGGTTACAAAACAGACCTTCTGCTTTATGTACTTGAAAGCATAAAATAGAAAACACCACATATTGTACACAACTCTGTATGATGGATATCATCTAATCACTACTACAATACTCCAAAAAGGTGAAAAGGCAGCAGCAACTATGTCAACCTTTCCACCTACCTGCCTGTTTCAGATGAGTGCTATCTGTCTTTTCAAGGAATCAGGAAACTAAATGGAAGCCACCATGGAACAAATGTCTGATGGGTGACTTATCTGGCATTAATGCTTTATACTTTGCGGGGGACAGAAAGCTAGTGTATGCTTAGTTCCAGGCCTCAAAGGGAAATATTAGGATATTAAGAGTGAGATAATCTCCTTCTCACAGTAGGGGAGGATGGAGCTGCTGGTAAGAGTTAGTGGACTCAACAGAGAAGGGTGCAACAGTAAAAGGAGCAATTTTGTGGCAACAGTGGGAGACCAGAGTGCTTTATGTAGAAGGCAAAATTGGGCTCACTGAGCCATTCACTTTAGGAAGGGAGCACAGATGGCTTATTGACACATTTATCAGGCACTCCAGTGACAGGGCTTCAACTTTCATGCAACTTTCATGAGATTAATGTTTCTAAAAAGATTTCAGTAATTATCTATTTAATTTTTATCAAATTCACCCTCAAGTCTCACTCCCTTCAGTTAGCACAGCTAGAAACAGATGAGGACCTCCAAGCCATATTCTGCTAAATACTGAAATATTAATTCAAAAATCTTCTTCCTTCCCACCATTACAAGGTATAAATCTCACTGGCATTACTGAGATTTTTATGAACAGAGAATAGAAGAAAAGTATTTGACAGACAGATGTTCTTTCATTATTTCATCTCTTAGCAATGTACAAAGAAGAGAATGGAGTGATAAATGTCACTATTACTGGGATCAACTAGTAAAATACCCTATTTTTGTCACAAAACTGACTAAGATAGTACTGGATAAATTGATCAAAAGGCTTGTGAGCTTTGTATGATACAGCAGAAAGAACATTCTATTTTAAATAGTCATAATTGTAGTCTATAGTATCTTCTCATTGTCAATGCTGCACATTCTTTATTTGAAGCTTGAGTATATATTGTGAAAGTGAAGGAAAATCAGCTTTCTAGAGAAGAATACCTCTGGGATAAGTTGTAGTTGATAAGTAGAAAGTAGTGATTATGCAAGGCAGTTTCATTCTCATTCTTAGTCAAACTGCTGAACAATTTTGCACTGCAACATTGAACAGAAAGAAAACAGAAGACTGAAACAAGAGGAGAAGAGCAAGGAGCTCTGCTATACTGCAGGACCTCACTGGTCACTTCATACTCAGTCTTTGTTCTGACAGAAAATTCCATCCTTTCGTTAGTCCTGGTCACGTATAGAGGTTTACAAAATAAAATGGCCCTTGGACATATGAGACATTTCTTTTACTTTGATAGTTGAAGGACTAATTTACAAGATACTGGGGGTTTTTTCTCTTATTTCCAGATTCTTCAGAATCTATAATTTTTTTTCATGTTTACTATGAATACAGTATTGATCACAGATATTCAAAACTTGTAACACATTGCATAAATAATGTTAATAATTCCCTGTTTCTCAACTGAATGAAAATTTCTTCAGCTAAATCATCAATTTGAAAAAATTGAAACAATCTGCAAATATTCCCCTATGTAGCAACAACATTCACAGCTAATAAAATTTATTCTGTTTCCCCAAATGTGGGAGAAGAAAATTACTATAACCCAGCATTACATTAAGCTTAATCATAGCAATTGTTCATCCATTCCTACAGACACCGTGGCAAAACATGGCTGATCAATAAAATACAGAGCATTTTCACATTGTCTAACACAACCTGAGGCAATATGCAATGCTCTGCTCCCTTTGCCTCTGCAAATCCACAATATGTTGGAGTGACATGTGGTACCTTCTCTAAAAAATTATATCCACTTAAAAGCAAGGATCAAATGTTAAAAGAAAGTAGAAATGGCCTTGGGGCTTAAGGGAACTGCCAAGTTCATAGGGTCTGCTTTCACAAGCAATTACATCATGCAGTGTTTTTCATGAGGTGATGACACACCACTTAGAAGTACTGAGTGCTTTCCACCACTACACTAATCATTACTGGGAAGCTGTTCCCAGCTCTCATGAGGTGTACTCATGGCTATTTAATGTTTTTCTAGTACTAAGAATGTGTTGTAATTTCAATATCTCATTTTTCTCCCTGGAATCACACTTGGAAGAAATCCTCCTATTTCCTCTAATGTTATCACAGACATTTTGAAGTAATCAGTTATGTTTTCATAAGAAAATGTTTGGTATTATCTTATCATGGGAATGAATTTTCTGTGAACTTAAAGCTCTGGATATTAGTCTAACTCTCCGCATAAATTAGGATTTTGTCCATTCATGTTAACTACACTACCACTCTCCTTGGCAGGGCACTTCTTTCTCCAGACAAATTATGTGTGCAGAGAGGATGTTGGTCTATAAGCTAGAATCAGCATTTGTCTGTTCACTTTTTTTCAGTCAGTAAGACACACCAATTTTCAGGCTTTTAAAGATTTACTTATTAGTTACTTTTTTTCAAAACCATGTGTTTATACCAGCCTAAAGCCACTCTGATTTACTCTCTTCTGCTCTCCCAGAATCCTACCATGATCTAAAGCTGTCATAACTATTATTGGAACATCACATTCCATTATACAGGTCACATTCAAGTAAAGGCTAAACTATCCCAAATCAGAATAGGTAAGTCTCAAATGGGCCAAAGCCAAAGACCAGGTCTCCCATTTCTGACAATTTGTAGTTAAACAAAAGCTTTTCTTCCCCCCTCCTTTGATCCAAACAGAAGTCATACCATAGATTTGGCTTATCAGATACCTAATTGAATCTTCCTTTTGACTCAATGCCTACTTTTATATATCCTCTGCCTGAAGAGAAATTAACTCTTCATGTGTGAAAGTATGGCTGGGAGAAGATTTAGCACACAGATCTGGACCTACATACCTCAGGTAAGATTGTAGAACAACCTAAAACTTGAGTAGTACCTAAGTGGCCATAATTTTTCATGCAGAGTAAATTTGATCCTAAGGCAAAAAGTCATCTCATCCCCACTGCTTGCAGGGAGAAAGGGAACAATTTGTTGACAACATACAACAGCTGCAGAAGAGGCTTCAGTTTCAGTTTGGGACCTCTTGACAAATAATTTGAGCCTTAATGGTAAATCATGATAGTGTTAGTGACTTATAATGACACTAATTAGTCATGTTACTTTCAAATCCAAACTAATTTTGTTTTCAGTTGGCTTTTAACAGAGAATCAAGTTGCTGCTCTAGACCCAAGGAAGTACTGTGCAAATAGGATTCCTTATGCTAGGGTGACATTCAAATAACCCTACAATATATGCTGTTTTCCTGAAGATATATCTTTTCTGAGTTGACAAGGCAGTAGCACGTTCACAATATAAATGACTTTTAGCAAAAATCTAGTGCAGTTTGTAAGAGAAACAGCTTATGGGATGTGCTCATCTTATGCAATATAGTCCAGTGATACTCTCTATGTACTGTCCATTTATAAATAGAATTTATAATTCTTGGTTAAACAATATCCAAGAAGAAATGAAACATACCTGAACCACTTCTTGCATTAAAGACACAGAGCTTTTGGTTTTATTATTTTCATTAAAACTTCTCAAGGAGTAATGTAAGAAATAGCTACTCTACTTTGTTTCTATGTGGAAAGGTCCCAAAGGCAAAATTCATGATTTTGAGAAGTACATCTGCTTTGGCAATGATTTGCAACACCAGAAAGTTATAGGGAAAGAATTATAGAGTAGAAGAGGTCCAGAAAGTGTTTCTGTATATACTTTCAAAGTGAGAGACATTCCTACCTGAGATATTGCAAGGGAAAGATTTTCCTAATAAGAGGAACACCAAAGGGTATTTGCCTATCTAGAATACAGCTTCTTTATATCCTGTACTAAAAATTGTTACATTTCATATAAATAACTTCCATTTTAGTGTCTTTGTTGTGTTTAAACACCAAGAGAATCAAGCAACCAGCAGAAATTTCTGGGCAATTCTGCTGACCAGGGTAGTGAAAACTACATACCCTCTCAATAATCAAATTAACAAAATCTTTCATGCTACCAGCTACCTGTATATCTAGGGATTTATTAATGCTTTCCTCTTTGAAGGTTCCTGCAACACACCAGTCTTCAAGATATTTGTAAAAACCTTCAAAGACATCTTGAAAGTTTCCTTCTAAGTTCGTAAGCACCAGAATGTATGTACAAATCCTTCTCTCTCAGATTGTTAAGCAGATCAGAAACCTGTCAAAACAAAGTATGGAGAAAACATTCCATGCTTGGATACAGTTCTAGATGCTGGAATGAGAACAAAATACACCTAAGATATTTAATTTTCTGCTTCAAAAATATCTGGAGGCTGTGGAACTATGGTCACCTAATAATAGCTGTAGTTTAATGGATCCTCCACTTGGTACTGCAACAAAGGAACCATTGGTTGTTTTTTCCTGCCATTTCATTCATGTTCCATCATCTTCATTCTCTTACTTGTTTTAACTGAAAGGCTAAAGCAAAGGCTTTGGAGAGAGAGAAAGGCAATCTGCTAAGTAAGGGTAAACTATTGTTGTTAAACTCTTTTTTGTCTTCAGAACAAATTGTCATAACAGACTAATTTTGTAACCTTCAGTTGGAGGTTTCAGAATTCTAATGAAATCACAGCTGTAGGCAAATAAATATCTCCTAAGTGACCTAAATAGCTTTTTCCATTATGTATTCTGTGTCAGTTTAGTGTGACACAGAACAAGAGCACATTTGATACGAGAGTTATTTCTTCCCCATGAGCAGAGTTTCTATTATATTAGAGTTTCCTGGTTCCAAATTGACTCCTTATTCCTTACATTGCTTATATGATGAGCCTATCCCCTTGTAACAAATTTGCAACACAACCAAAAACCTGAACTTTGGGATCCAAACTTTAAAAAAATAGTAAGATATTTAGCACTGCAGTTGTGGAATATCCAGCTTAAGACTCTTATGGACAGAAATCTTTTGGATTTTGACTGGAGTTACAGATTTCTATGTCTCTGGAGAATGAAGATGAACATATCTTGAGCCAAGTATACAAAAATGTAGACATCTCATATCTGTGACCCAAAAGAAAGTGATAAGATACATTGAGATTTTTCAAGGGTATCTATATTATTATTGAATGATGAAACAAATGATCCATATTTATACTAAATGTAATTCAGTGACATTATGTCAGCTCTGAATTTGACAAGTAACCTCACATGCCACTTAGAAAAGCAAAATTTAAGTACTGGAGCTGTTGCAACATATGATGACTGTGAAGTGATCACTGAAGACATGAGCTATGAGTAGTAAGATTTCTTTTTAAACCAAGCAAAAATGATTAAAACTGAGTCATATCAAAAACAGGTCCTTTATAATGGAAATAGTGACAAAGCATCATAGCAAAATAGGATGTTACCACAGAGAACAGAATAAAATAATGCTAATGAAAAACTCAATAATCTAAATAATGACTGAACTATTTGCTCCACTTATAGAGTAGGAAAGTGGAACATTTTACACAGATACAACTACTTTGCAGGCAGAACTTCATCCTGGAATGTCACAGAGGAAGCAGTGTGGTCATGGATAAAGAGTTTTCACATTTTCCCTTTTTTCTTAGTTTGAAATAAATGTACATATTCTCTAAAAGCTACTGAACAACTATAGGGAGATGAAGTGTGAGGATCAGACAGATTTTTTTCATAATTTCACAGGTTTTTGCAAGGTCACCTCCTTTACCTCATTTCTTCCTTACTTAACGAATATAAACAATAAGGTGTTCTAGGATCCTGAAGCCAAGTATTCTAATTGATATTGATTTTAATGCAGGTATTTAGATTAAAAGAGACACAGTGGAAGAATCAGCCTTGTTGTGTGTATTTTTCCCATCATGTACACTTCAATACAATTAGAAAAATGCAGCAGCAATTTCTTTATTAAAATTAATTTTGTTTTTTACTTTAAAGTCCTATACGTCATCCTTTTGGTATGAAAAAATTATTTCATACTTTGCCAACTAACACCACAGAGCTATGAATAAGTATATAATTCCTTGTGGATATTCAAGTAAGCCTGCTGCAGTTTCTAAGGCAGTATCATTTTAACAATTAAATTCTTCAGGCATACATCAGCATAAATCTATAAAGATGTTGGCATCTTTTTTTCTCTTTATTTTTCATACTGTGAAACATTTCTAAATTTGTGCTATTTTTCACTACATGTATTATGGTTGATAGGCCCAATTAGACTTAGTTCCTTTTGTCCTCTATAAACACAATAGCAAAATCTAAATCCTGAAGATAATGGAATTTTTTCTTAATCAAGGAAAGAAGAGGCTCCCACTTCTGGTGGTAAAGAAGACAGCATATTCTCTCATCAACAGAAGCCTGAAATACATTGAAAAACACAATGAAAAACTTTCCTAGCTGTCATACCTCTTGGTCTCTGCTAAAATCTGAGAGGAACATTCTCTGCTTGGTTCATCATCACAGATTATCCTAATTTCTCCTACACAGAAAGAAAAGTTTCAATGTTATTGTTTCTTTCTCTTCAATATTGAAATCATAGAAATCTCCAAGAACTGAAAATCATCCAGGTAAATATCAAATCCTATCCAACTTTAAAATGTCTGTCCTGTGCTGCTACAAAATCATTCTCAGTAAAGCAGCAGCCATGGAGGCACTCAAGCTAAAGGAGTTACTGTCTTTTTACTGACCAACATCTACAGGCACATAAGTGCAGATTTATTATGTTGGTATAAGCCTATTCATTCTTATTCAGCTGTGGAAAACAGGGAAACAAAACCCCTGATTTCAAATTCCAGTTCCTGAAGCAGTGTTGCATAGGAACTACAGATGTTTTAATTAAACACACGGGTTTGGCAGATTTTCCTTCAGAGATGACTTGCATGAGTTAATTATGCAGAATGTACCACTGCTGAAGTCTAAAAAATATCAGGTGGAACATCTTTATCCCCTGGTTCCTGGTTTGAAGCATCCTTCTGTAAGTTAAAGAGCACTTATTTTCCACATAAACCAGCAGCCAGTTTTAGGTAAGTGTGGTTTTCCCTGTGTGGCATTGAAAGCACTGCCTGTCACACTGTAACAGCTGACATCAGGAGAGTCCTTCTGCTGTTGTTTGTGTGCAGGTTCTGTGGCTGGAGGCTAAGTGATTTCCACGTGCAATCTTCATTTTTGGAATTGGGAGTTTGATCTAGAAAGCTGAAACAAGGTTCATTGTTTCAGCCCAAGTTTTGTTTCAGGTGTGCCATGACAACATTCTTCTTAAAGATTTATAAAAGCTGTATCCTTTTGATTTAAGTAATAGGAGTCATAAATCCCAGAGCTAGTAATGTCACTATGGCAGTGGCTTTAGAGAGCTCTGCCCAAGGAGCTCGGGCTTCTAGGATTTGATTTTTCCATTTCCTGTTTAAACAGTCATAATATTTTGCAAGAAAGGACTGATCAGGAAGCCAAATCATTTTCCTCCAAGACTGGAACAATAAGAGAGCATTGCTTATTGTCCACTGAATTCTTAGACATACAGACTAGCAGTAAACGTCAGAAAATGGTCACAACATTTTACTACACCTCAAAATATCATTGTACATTTGAAATCTGCAGCCAACAGGCTTCACTGCTGACAGTACACAGCTGGTGTCTAAAGCTGTGCAGAGATTACAGTATCTGCAGTAAATACAGCAGAGGTTTTAAGATACTAATTAGATTCACTGTAATTTGGAAATTCCTATGTGACTGGGAATATGCAATGAATCATGCTCAGCCTTCTCTGCTGTTAGCACCCAGCAGGAATATTTATGACAGTAGCTAGAAGTAAAATCATGAAGGGCATGCCATGGTCCTACCCCTGGATGATATATGTGTATACATATTGGGCAATTTAATACAATACTGTATTTATTACCTCCTATGGCTTTGCATAGGCTCTTGTCACTTACAAAGATAATAAAAATTGATGTGTGTATTTAAACAGGGCCTCCCACAAGTTTTAAGTCACATAAAAATGGGGCAATTAGGCAACTAAATTTACATAATGCTCAGAACATATGCTAAGGTGATTTCAGCACAGATTTTCAATTAAAGTTTAAAGAGTTCATTTTCCTTATATTGTTTTATTAATTTGAATAGTCAATATATTTTTATTTGTGTTGTGTGAGAAGCCTTACCTACTAAAAAGGGGGTGCTGTCTTGATCATAGTTTTTAATCCAAAGCCTGCTGCCAGTAGTTCTAGCTTGCATTAATTAGGTTTGCTGTCTTCCACTCATCCCAGAGAAGTGAGGATCATTATTCAACTTATAGACAAGCCTACTGTTTTCTACAGGCCTATACTTTTCCCTAAACTAGGAAGCTTTGTTCTTGTAACATAATTGGGTTTGGAATCGAGCCTATAGAAACACAGAAGGATTTTTCTTGCTTTTAAGAGTTCACTTCAGGCCAGGTTGTTGAACTAGAACAAGAAGAGAAAGGGTACTTAGCCTGAAAGTTTTTTTGCAATGAATTCTGTTCAATCCTTCAGACAATATAAAGAAGCATGAGAGAGAGAACAGTGTACTGGGAAAGCAATAGAGTAAATATGGCCTACAGCCAGAATTTGACCCTCCTAATTAAAGATACTTGTCCATCTAGGAATACAGTTGCTGCAGGCTCTTTGTACAATCAAAGGCCTACAAATATTCTTACATTATCTTAACTATCATCTGAAGATTTCTTGCTCTTTGTCTAGTGACTAAAGAGAGGAGAGCTCAAGTTGAACTCTGTCACCTCTGTAACACACCTAGATGGGTCTGGATGTATTACATCTAAGAAATATATGCCATGTTGGGAGAATGATTACTAGACAGAAATACTGGCACTAGCAGGTATTGCTTGAGAAGTGAAAATTTTATTTTCCAAGGAGGTGGAATGGAATATTGGGGTTGGAATAGTAAATTTGGACTCAAAAATTAGGAAAGAAAGAAGCTAAAACATATCAAATCTGAACAAATTATATGAAGTGCAGCCACAGTACATTAATTACATTAAAACAAGATTTCTAATTCTGACCTGCAACAATCAGTTAGATATCCTGACAAAGCACATGTCCTACACCACTTCCCACTCTACATGAAGAACAACACCCAGCTGCTGCTCTTAATACTTCATTAGCTAAAGTAGCAGCTGTCATCCTGAGAAGGTTTCAGCCCTGCTGATTTTAGTTGTTAACATGATTCTGCTTCAAATGACTCAGCTCAGTTTTGCATGTTTGTTTGTTTAGACTGGAAATTACACATCTGAAAGCTGGCATTAAAACAACAAGATTAAGATTGAAAACAGCAGCTCTCTGGGAGATTAATGTCAGAATTGCACAGAAGTTTCCTGATGAGCAATTCACCAGGATGGTGGTCCAACTGGGCACATGCAAGAGCAAAACTACAGGTTGCTGGTGCAGATCCAGGTACCTGTTGCCTAAACATTAGAAGGTTCCCCAACCACTGGACAGGGGTTTTGTGAACACCTTGCTCCAGTCACAAGTCAAATTTAGGTGCTCCTGTCCATCTGAATAGCTAGGTGTCTGATTCTTCAAACAGATGGTTTTTAAGGGTGATGAAGGATAATATGTGCATTTTTCAGTTAGCTACCAAAGCCAGATGTGCTATTAAGCAACCTCATATATGCATACTGGAATTGTTTCTGTGCTTTCCCTCCCTAGGGGGCTCACTTGGAAACACAGCTAAAATTAGGAGTTAGAGATTTACCTTCTGATCTGCAACAAGAGATGCATACATTTATGAACTGAAAAAGTCAACAATGAGAACCTTGTGCATGTGGAATATTCCCTTTCATCTCTATTTTAAGTGCAGTTTTGTAACAGTTGCATTAATAGGACAAGGTGATACAAGGGTCCATGCCACAATATACAAGCCACCAATTGTTCCAACAGAATGGTGGAAAAACCTGAGAAAACAAGATCCTGACAGTAAATACCAAGTATCCTTTTCTTTCTCCCATACAGTATCTCAAAGCAGATACTACAATCTCTCCTTAGTACAAATTCAGGAAAATCACACCAACTACTGCTGTTGGTTGGGTACCTTTAAACTTCATATCTTGCTACTTTTTAGGTTTTGTGCATGATTAACCTATAAATCCTAATGACTTACAGTTCATTTTCTACCCAAGTAAAGTGAAAAAATCACACTGATATTTCATAAGAGATGATTCCTTCAAGTTCTGCTGGAGAAAAATTTCATTGAATTCGATTGTTTCTGTAGTTGCTAGTTTAAATAAGATTTATACAATTAGACAACCTCTTCACATTGTAAAGAAATGTGTTAATTCCATTAGAAATAATTCAACTTTTCTAAGAATTCAAAATCCTTTGCATAAACGATTTAACAAATATTTAATAATGTTTCTGAAATTTCACCTATAGATGAATGTATCATTTATATTTCTGTTTTCCTTTTAGAGAGAAAAGCAGCTAAAAAGCTTTTCAAGTAAAATTTAGAGTATGTATTTTGCATTATTTACCCAGATTCTTTAGTAAAACTATGCTACTGTTGAAAAACAATGGCTGTAGAAAGAAGGCTGGCAAGCTCCTGGATGGAGTTGACAAATACTTTTTTAGGCTGAATGATGAGCAGGGGGAACTCTCAGAACTGCTATTCAAATTCAATTCATTAAGCTTAATGGAAGAAACCCCAGCCAAGGTATGAGCTTCCAGTTCATCATGCATAGAAATCCCCAATTATGTTCCCACTTGCTCTTGTGCTAGGAGATTTCTTCAGAAATAAGTAAGCAGGAGACATAGCTGAAATCATAGGCTTGATTAGATTGTTTTTACATACCAACAATTTTTAATATAGTGCATATTTAAATTTTAAAAAAATTAAAAGAAAGAAACAAATTTGTGAAGTGCAATTTTTTTACCATCAGATAGAAATAAAGAGAAAGAATTGCAGATAACTGTTTGTTAACAAAAGTGATTCTCTGAAAATCTTATTTTTGACATGAGAGTTAATAGTAGCTACTTCTAGTTAGTAGCCAATAATAAAGAAATAGCAGAAAAAGTGCTACAGTTATTATGCATTATGCTTAATAAGGTAATGATTCTGTCAACCCCACTCATGCTGAGGGATAATTTACTCTGCATACTTTCCTAGTGATAGAAACAAGTTATTTTACAGATAAAGGTACCACTTAAAGTGAGTGAAATTCGTGAATGATTCCCTAAATAAACAGAAAAAGTCACTATAAATAATATAAGCCATGAAAGGCTTTTCATCTTACAAATAAAGAGTTTGGCTGTTCAGAATAAAAAATGTGTTATTCATATCAGAATTCACTTACTGATAGGAATGCCCATATTCTTGCAGAGTTATTAACAACAGAGCATTTTTAGTTGCATGTATCACCACTACATGATTACTTTGCAACTTCTGTCTTTTAGGTTCTGGGGTTTTTTCTCTTTATGACAATCTCCCTTAAGCACAGTTTAATTAGTAATTTTTTTATCTTGACTAGTTCCTGTTGAAAGTAGGGCAAATGCAGCCTTTCTTCTCAGGCTTGCTGTGTCTACAGTTTGGGGCAGGGAAGCAGAGATCTTTTGGAAAGACAGAAGAGTACCCATTCTCATATTTGAAAAATGTTTTTTGTTACCATCACCACTTTTGTTTAATGACTATGGAGAGTTTTCAGATATTCCCAAGACTGACATCCATCCTCATTACAATATTGGTGCAAATCTCTTCTATCAAGACTTGCATTAACATTTTAATTTTGCCTGCAGCACAGAGGCATTTATTTATTTATTTATTTATTTATTTATGGGAAATTTAACTAGAGTACACAATTCCCCTGCACTAAATACTGCTTCCATCTTAAAATAAAAGAATAGCTTAATACCTTTTAGAGTCCTCATTTCTGAAAATAAACTTCATTACTAAGGGAAAGCAGACAGATTTTGTTTCAGACCTCAGAGCAAAAATTGTTGCTTATCTGCTCTGAGATTTTCCCAGAAAAGCAAGTTCTAGATTAAGGATTTATCAATTTTTTTTTTCAGTTGGTTATCACTTAAGTATGAAATTGAATCGTATGTTTTGACATGATACAAAAATAGAGTAAATTTCAACATTTGTAAAACTTCTTGAGATCATGTATTTATATATGTATATATGTGATTATATTGGTTGTATTGGTCAATACAGTGCATCAACTTGTAAAAAAATTTACATGCTTTAGGAAAATTAATTAAGACTGGATATTTGCCTCTCTAGAGTCACAGCCCTCTTGCCATGATTATATATATAGTTGTCATCAAGTCACATTTGCAGACATGTCCTTTGCTTTGTGGAGAGATAAACTGCATTATCTAATAGGTCATTTTCTGTTCCTAACTTCTACTGCTCAATGAACAATAAATAATATTACTCTGTGTGTGTAATGTATTCTTCAAGCAATAAAATATTGCCCACAAGACACAAACATCACTGAGATTGTGATATAATGCCTCAAATGACCAGAAATTATCAATATATCAAACACAGTATAATTTTTCTATACTGTGGGCCATATTTAACATTGCTGCTTCTCAACAAATCAATTTGGTTTACCCCATAAATTAAGAAAAAAAAAAAAAAAAAAAAAAAAAGTAAGATTTATAAACCCTAGAGAGAATCTTATAAACTAAGACTCTTTGTTTTCTATTTTACTTCAGATAGCACATTACAGATAAGTATCTCTGTTAGACATTAAAGAAAATAAGTTGGTGCTAGCACATTTACAGTGTTAGGGCAGAATATATATTCAGAGCTGCCCAGAACACACCTAACATTTTATCTCACATGTTCCACAGTTGCAGCCTGAATTTGGATAGGTGCCTAGAGAAACTAAATGTTTTCCCCAGTGATGAAGTGATGATAAGCTGAAGCAGAAGATAAAAATTATGTACTTGAGAACAGCAGAGTACCCAATTAGACAGCTACATTGGTCAGATAAATCTTCAGGAGGATGCCAAGTTTTTGTTTTCACACACCTTACTTAGATCTGTCCCTTCAGATAAAACAGAAATGTAATACATGGAGTGCTTTTCTATTTAGAGAACAATAAAAAAACCAAAAATGCTTGCAGTTCATACTGTTTAGCAGTTAAATCAAATATCTGAATTTTTCTGGAAAAATAAATGTATTAGCTCAATTTTTAAAGATACAGCAAAGATGATAATATGGTTTCCATTATTATCACAGTCACCAAAGCCTTTGTACTAATTCCTGGATGAAGTCCAAGAAAAATCTATACTGCATCTTCTACCTCACTGTACTAGAATAAAATGTATAGCCAGTCCCCTTATCAGCCATGTAATCAAAAGGAAGTATTGTACCAGAAGCTCTTTATAGTTTCAGGTGCATTAAAAAAATAAAAGTGCATTAATTTCCAGCTCTCCCAAAGGTCAAGATTCCCAGGAAAAGAGCTGCTTCATTATTTGTGAAATATACAATAGCAACAGCTTAAGTCATAGGAAGCAATGTGCTAATATTGCCAGTAAAATGTCAAGATTCCTTCATAATAAAGCAATTTCAATCAACATGTTTATTTACTTTTGCAAATTAATTTCAACCTTGGGTTGCCATACAAGGAGCTCTGCATATTCCCATAAATATGTGATAGTTTAAACTCAAGCTACATAATTATCTGTCTGAATTTGAAAGTGTTTTCATATTTTAAATAGAAAATTTCTTCATTGTCCTTCTCTAAGCAAAATTTAAATTAAATAAACTTCATTTAATGATTAACCAAATATTCAGATAATGAGGAAAAACAGGAAAACCAAGAAAGCCATGAAATTGCATTATAAGTAATGAAAAGGAGATAAAAATTTAATGTATAATTTAAAAATAATTTCTCCAATTATTAATCCACCTCTACTAATTTCCCAGCCCCGGTAGAATAAAATACTCTTTCCAATAGCATAACTCCTAATGGACTTTACCTTTTTTCATGGTTGAACAGTGTTCTTTCTACTGTCTTCAATATTTGTTCATACTATAGGTTTATAAGATAATGAGATGAAGGTTTCTCTGTCACATATCCTCCAGATAAAGTTTTTCAGGATGCTAAAAGTATTTTCTTCTGTTGAATAATGACATAAAAGCATGGCCATGTGTAGTAACTACACCAAAACAGAGCTGAAATGCTTGTTGAAATGCTATGGACTTTAATTTGAGAGCAGATCAGTTTAGATCAGCATACCCCACTTTTAGAATTGAGTAATAACAACATGGCCTCACTTTTATTTTGCATGTTTTATACTCTATACTCTTCCACACAGAAAGAGTTGTTTATTCATGTCCTATGTTAGTTAAATGGAGACTCAAATTTATATGTATATTCCTTATAGCACTGTAATTTAAAAATTATTTAATTCAGTCTACCTTAAGACTCACCTTAGGCCTGAATTTTGTCAGCCATAAACCATGGACATCTAGAACAACCCTGCTTTTTGAGGTGTAACCTGCCTATGCCAAATTCAATAGATTCATTTCATAGCCTAAAATTTCATCCATTAATTAGTTGGTCATAAGTTCTTTTGTTCTCTGGATACACCTGTTTATCTCCTGTTTGAAACACCATCATAATCTTACTATAATTACTAATAAAATGGAAAAGTCTCAAAAGTTTGAGTAGAAATACTGAATTATCTTTATATAAGCAGGGTGAATTTGTGTGCTGACAATGGCAAAAATGTAGTTATATCTTCTATTTACATTGATTTTAAATTTCATTGACTGGTTATTTCAAACTGAATTACAGACTTTTTGAAAATATGAATAAAGTTTACACCAGTTTTGAAAATGAATAGACAACTGACAATTTACACTGATGACTTCAATGAATCAAGCCACATAGCTCCATTCTTTTGTTCTTATATTCAAGATGAGGGATTTTCCCTCAAACTTTTGTAGCAATCCATAAACTGAAATTAATCTTGTAGCATCTGTTCCAGTATTTTATTCTGATCTCTAAAGACTCCAATATTCTTCAGTATTACAAAAATACTTATTTTATATTAGTTCCAAGTCTTCATAAGCCAAAAACATCAGGCTGAACAAAGTTTGACAAAAAGATCAAGGGATATGCATGGTAATAGAAACCTTATAGGAAAAGAATTACAGTGAGAAAGTTGAGGAAAGGACAGATTTCACAACGAAGAGAATTTGAGGAAGCTTGTAAAAATACATACAACTAAAAGATTAGTCAAATATAAAAAATTGGAAAAAATGGGAAATGTTCTTGTTTTCTCTTTAAACTTTGTCTGGGCATTTATTTGACCAAATTATCAGTAATGCATGAGGTAACTGGCAATATAACTGTGTGAAAATACTAGCAGCAAAGAGAAATATTGCAAAAGTGTTCATAAAAATCGTCATTGGACAGCTAGGAGAGTATCTGGAACAGCATTTTTAAAGGCAGAAAAAGAGCACCAAAAAAGGGAGAAAACCAAAATGGACTCTTTCCAGAGGGACTCCATATCACAATTGCTGGCTGTAAAATCCCCAGCATCATTCACTCAGTAGTTGCACTGCCCACCACTTCCACTCAAGCAGATTAAGCCAAGAGTAACTTTGCAAAAACAAGAATTTGTTCCTACAGGTGTGGAAAGGTTCACATCCAAATTCAAAACACACTATCATGAGCAAAATAGCTTCTATCAGGCTTCCTTTGAAGGCAAGACAATAGCAATTAATTCAGTCTTGCCTTGGCCCACAGCATTGATTTCTTTGTTTCCTTTCCAAAACTTTCACTGAGGCTGTGATAAGAGGAGGAAAAAGAAAAGGGATTAAATTCTTGGAGTCAGTAAGTTCAGAAGAAAAGCTCAACAAGAAACATTACATCTAGTCTGATTTCAAGTTGGACTTATCTGCTGACAGGAAGAGAAATTCAAAAGAAAGAAAAGAGAGGGAAAAAGAGAGACTATTTCATATAATTTCTGTTAATGTTCATATTTAGGGTGTATTTTGATCCCTGGTACCATGCAACATAGCAAACCTTTTTTAGGGAAACATTTATGCACCGCAGTGTTGTGGTACCATTTTGCTACTCTTTTGCAAGAGAATTCCTTGTTGGGAATGTAAGGTTTTACCCCCGGAGATATGACTTGCTTCTTGGTTTTAGAGAAGACAATATCAAAGTAACATTTTCATACTTGAGGCAGAAGTTAATGAGATGTTTTATAATCTCAGTTCCCAGAAGGGATTTCATTCTAGTCACAGGCCAGCTCTTTCCTGAATTCTGTCTTTCAAAGAAGTATTTTTTACACCTGCAGCTCTATCTTTGCTGCAAAGAGAGACTTCATAGAATCACAGAATTTTAGAATGGTTTGGGTTGTAAGGGACCTTAAATATCACCTAGTTCCACCCCTAGCCAAGGGTAGGGACACCTTCTACTAGACTAGGTTGCTCAAAGACCCGTCCAACCTGGCCTTGGACACTTCCAGGGCTGGGGCAGCCACAGCTTCTCTGGACACCCTCTGCCAGGCCCCACCACCCTCAAAATAAGCTCTACTCCACTGCCTTCAATACTTCCAGGGGCAGGGTGTCCATAACTTCTCTGGGCAAGCTGTTCCAGTGCCTCACCATGCTCACAGTAAAGAATTTCTATGCAGTATCTAACCTAAACCTACTCTCCTTCAGCTTGAGACCACTCTTCCTTGTCCTATCACTGCAAGCCCTTGTGGAAAATCCCTCTCCAGCTCTCTTGTAGGCCCCCTTTAGGTACAGGAAGGTGCTGTAAGGTCTCCCTGGAGCATTCTCTTGTCCAGGCTGAGCAACCTCAACTCTCTCAGCCTGTCATCAGAGGACAGGTGCTCCTGCCCTGTGATCATCTTCATGCCTCTCCTCTGGACTCACTCCAACAGATCAATACCCTTCTTAGGTTGGGAGCTCCAGAAGTGAACACAATACTCCAGGTGGGGTCTCATGAGAGCAGAGGTGGAGAATCCCCTCCCTTGACCAGTTGGCCATGCTGCTTTTGATGCAGCCCAGGATGGTTTCTGGGCTGTGAGCATGCATTTTTGGGTCACATTGAGATTCTCATCCACCAACACCTCCAAGTCGTTTTCTCCAGGTCTAGTCTCAATCCATTCTCTGCTCAGCCTGTGTTTGTGCTTAGGATTGTCCTGACTGAGGTGCAGGACCTTGCACTTGGCCTTTTTGAACTTCAGGAAGTTCACATAGACCCACCTCTCAAGCTGTGGCAGTCCCTATAGATGGCACCCCTTCCTTCCAGTATGTTGCCTGCACCACAGAGCTGGATGTCATTGGCCAGCTTGCTGAGAGGTGCCCTTGATCCACTGTCCATGTCACTGACAAAGATGTTAAACAGTGCTGGTCCCAGCACTGACCATGAGGAGCTGACAACTCCTCACTGACCATGAGGAGCACCACTCATCACGGGTCTTCACTTGGGCATCAAGGTGTTGACCACAACTCCAGACAATTCCTCATCCACCCAGTGATCCATCTGTCAAACAAACACTTGTCTCTTCAGCTCAGAGATAAGGATGTTGTACAGGACACCCATATGCTTTGCACAAGTCAGGGCAGATAACATTAGTCACTCTTCCTTTGTACTGCTGCTGTAACCCCGCCGTGAAAAGCCATGGTGTCTGTCAGGCACTATTTGCCCACAGCAAAGTCATGCTGGCTGTCACCAATCACTTCTATATTTTCCATCTGCCTTTGCATGGCTTGTAGGATGATCTGCTCCATGATTTTTCAAGGCATTTAGATGAGACTGATTGGCCAGTAGCTCCTTGGGTCTTCCATATTTCCCTTTTCAAAAATGGCAGTTATATTTCTCCTTTTCCAGTCAGTGGGAATTTCCTGGGTCATCAAGGGTACACAGGTAGAAATAAATTATCACTGGAAGTTGCCATCCCAAAACCAGGTACTAATTTGAAGAAGGAGTGAGAGAGTTTATTTTGGAATTCCATGGGAAACCAGAGATGACAGAAACAGCTACTGTTGTAATGTGCCTTCAGAGCAGAGTTCTGCAGAGCTCACTCTGTTAGGGGCCTCACTTCAGGATCAGAATACAAGTTAGGAACCCCTAAAAAGCAGCAGAGCACGAAGAGCCAAAGGCTCACACCACAGTCCTTATCCAACAGTTAGGGAAAAAATTTCCAGTGGGAAATGTATCCTTTGTTAATCAACAGAGAGCAACCTACAAAGGAGCATGCTCACTCCAAAACACCCCACAAAACACTGGCTCTGTGAGAGCTCAGATCAGGAAGGCACCCATAAGTTCTCTTAAAACATGAACTAATTGTACATATGTGCCTTCAAACAAAAAAGACTGTGCTATAACTTCAGATTTTTCAGCACTTCACCCTACCATTCTTCACCAAGAAACAAATCTTTTTAAGTTTGTGCCTCAGCCACTGAAGTCTGACAAAGTGAAGATGGCAGAAACAAGTATTTGTGCATTTCTGGCACCTGAGCCTTATCATCTGCACTGTTTACCTGAAGAATACAAGTGCTTTTTGAAAAGATTAAAGACACCAAGATTCTAATAAAAGTTAGGGATCTTGTTTCCCTTCACTTCCTGGCCTCCAGGCTTCTCTTTTGCAGAATGAGTCGCCTTCCTCAATCCCAGACTCTTCCCATTTCTCTCAAATGTGAGAAAAGTATTTCATGGTCAATGCTGCAGTGGTATTCAGGATTTATGAGTGAGAATATCTGCCTACAGAACATTGAAAGGAAGAAATAATTCATCAATGCCACTAGCTTCTGTGTCTTGGTTTGCATCCAAATTTTTCACCCAAGTTTATAAGAGTTCAACCTTGGACTTGAGCAGAAACACAATTCATATGTTAAAACAGAAAAAGACATACTGGGTGCTGTAATTGTGTATGTGAAAAAACTGTACTGACTACAGCTAAGTATTTTGCACTATAAAATTCAGAATTCATCTCTGGTTAAAAATAAAACAAGCGCTAAAATTCAGACTGGAGAAATCCTCATGCTAGATATCTCCAGAGGCTTAACAGTTTTATTGTTAAAATCCTCTACATCTCATGGAATAAATGTTTTTCCTAGTGTCCCAGAAATACTAACATAATGTGCAATCACAGGTCACTGAATTTTTTTCTGTTCATTGTCAACATTTGCCTCACATGATTTATATTAAGAGAGCTGAAATACTATCCTACTTGTTATTTCAAATTGTGAATTAGGATAGAAACATGTTACAGCTAAGCCAGAAAGAGTTATTTGTTTTTCTATTTCTGTTTGTATAAAACTCTTCTTGTCTGGGATTTAAGCTTACCTCTATTTCTTTTATTTTCCTGAAACAGAAAAAACATAATTAATGGAATATGAGCAGCTTAAGTTACACCACATTTTAGAGGAGTATAATATAGCATATTGCTATAATAGCTATATACTATAGTATATAATATA